>RJWM01020221.1:0-37533 GCA_004363535.1 Dasyprocta punctata
AGATATTTTATGATTCTGTATTTCTCCTGAACATATTTGGATTCTTCTACACAAAAATAAGGATATACAAAATGAGGATATAGTGTATATCTGTGAATAAATGTGTACCAGAATTCATGGGGACACAATATGGGTAATAAGCAAGAACTGGAAACAATCCAAAAGCCCAGTGAGGTAGCATGGAAAGCTGATTCCTTTTATGTCCATGAACATGAGCTGCAGAGCCGTGAATGTACAGCAGTACTTTAATGACGTGGAAGACAACTGGTGGAACACACAGACACAGCATCTTCTGAAAGAAACACAAATGTGTTTAACTTCATTTATACAAGGTTTAACAACAAATGCACTGAGCACATCCTGTTACAAATTAGAAAGAGTTTTTGGACACTGATGGAAACATCAGCTAGTAGAGGTTAAGAGGAAAGAGCTGGGGTACCAGTTATGTTCCCTTTATCAATCTGTGTGCTGCATACATGTGGGGAAATTCACAAACTCCTCGCATGGGAGTCTGCATGTTACTCTGTTAATTAGCTGCCTAATGATATTAATTCAATCCATGATCTTTAGTTAAGAGATTTTTTTGGAAGGGAAAGATTCCACAGATTTAGAGCTAAATTGATTCTGTAAAGTCCTAGTGTACCAGCAATAATGTGTAGCCCAGGGTATGTCACCATGACCAGCACCTTGGTGAGTCAGTAGATCAGAGTTTGCAGGGTCTCTGTAAATTGTCTAGATAACCAGCAGTAAATTTGAAACCAATTTTTATGGAGATTTATAATGGTGAGCTATTTTTAGATTTCACTCCCATAATTATATCATTGGAAAGAATGATGCACTCCACATTATCTCTATTAGGAAAAGACTATTGATTTACTTTGAATAATAAGGTTTCTTTCATCTAAAATGGATTTCTAATCTATAATTAGGTCTCAACAGAGATAATGATTTAAATAAGATAATTTAAATATAATTAGTGTGGCATTGAGGGCTGTGCTTTTGAAATTTTTTACAGGAAGAAAAATAACACATTGCTATGACTTCATTTATAAAACATTGACATTTATGTGTGTTATTTTGTATTCTTGGTTTGTCACACATGGTGTGTATGTAGATCTTTGAACCAAGCGAGGTTTCATAATTTTCTTTACAGATCTTTGCTTTGAGAGTTAATGGTTTTATTTAGAAATAACTATTTCCAATTATTCTTCCCATTTTCTCACCAATATCCTTAACTGTATTTTAATGATTTTGATTTCTAGAAAATGGTATTCCTTCTCACAAACCAGAAAGTTTCAATTTTAACACCTATTTTATTCATTTGCCCTTTCCCATTTCATTTTTTTTTAACATAGGAAAGAGCTGTTTGGGGTGTAATTTTTCTGGAAGTCACACAATTTTACTTTTCTCATTTAGTTTACATGTTTGTGGTTGTTGCCGTTGTTCTACAGTGCTTTGCACAGAACCCGTGACCTCACACATGCTAGGCAGTGCTCTCACACCGAACTGCTCCTCCTCTTCCAGCATTTAGCTTGTCTAAGGATTGTTCTGGTTGATCCAGCAGAATTGACTAGAGTGTATCACATATAAAGTCAAGTTCTGAGGTTCTGTTCCTGAATGGGACACAAGTTTTACTGCAAAGTAAGAGGAGTCATCTTAGAAACACCTTCCAAAGGCCCAAACACTTCTGTGTCTCAATCTGTACATCTACCCATTAATAAAATTACAGCACTTGTCACTTGATGGAAAAATCTGCTTTGAATATTTGACTTTCAGGATCCAACACCATTCATAACACATACCATATACCATACATTGCATTTTTTACTGTACACAGTTTACCTAATAATTGTAAAAGAAATTACAAACAAAAACCTAAATTAGGGCAGGCACTGTTCATAGTACTTACAACGTAGGTACAAATAAGAGACAATTCAATGTTTCAGGTAATTTTCAGATAACTGAGAGAAGGGGTTATGTATGAAGATGCATTAACTAATAGAGCACACTATGAAATACTTTCAATACAAGAATAGAAGTAGATAACTGTAAGACTATTCACATGTTAATATAAAACTCAAGCAAAACTGAGAAAATCAAGATCTTTATGGAAACACACTTTCTGATTTTTATACTCATGCTTTCCATTCATCTTCCCTTCCTATCCTAAAGGGTAAAAGTTCCTTTCACTAAGGTGTAACAGTTAATTTTAATGTGTCATGATGGCTGGTAAGGGATATGCAGAAGTCTGAGAAGATATCGCTGAATGTGTCTGAGATGTCTCTAGAAAAGAATAGTGCTTGAATAAAAAGACTAATAAAAGAGAATCTGTCCTCAATGTGGGCAGACATTATCTAATCCATTGCAAGACTTCTTGTCCTTTATAATCATGTGGCCCAGTTTCCATAATAAATCTCCACTTTGTCTGTCTATCACTCTGTCTGTTTATCACACTAATTCTTTTTCTCTGGAGAATCCTGACTAATGTGAGCAACACACTTTAAGTTACTTTGAGCATGTGTCTTTTTTCCAAACATCTGTGCTGCTTGGGTAGTGGGTGACCATTCTTCCTTTATGAAGTGTGTATAGCTCTGACTGCTTTGTTAAGGTTCTCTCCTAGACCCTGTCCTATAACGCTGAAAAATTCTTGTGGTTTTTCCTTGATAGTTCGACTCTCTGTGACAAAATATTAGGAATCACAACTTTAAATATAAGAAAAGTAGTTCTTTGGTTCATTCTCTGAAAGCTTCTTTTGTCCTCGGTCAGCTTGTCATTGCTTTGGGCCTGCAATGAGGCAGTGGCAGGAGACAAGCTCCTCACCTCTGATCAGCCAGGAGGAGAGAGCTGGGGTGTGTAACCCTGTTGCTGGCTTCCCCCTTTTGCATTTTCATCCCACTGGGGCCCCAGTCTGTTGGATAGAGTCACCCAGATGAGGGCATGTCATTAGAAGCACTCTCACAAACACACTCACAAGTATCCTTTATTAAATTCCAAACTTGTTTCTTAACCCAATCAAGTTAGCAATCAAGATTAATCTTCATAGTTTCTCTATTTATTTGTCTTCAGGTGTTGGCGAAACATTGACTTTAGCCCTTCTCGGTGCACATAATCTCAGTGTGCACCATTGTCCCACGATTCCCAAACTGTCTGCAACCCTGACCTCTCCACTAACCTCCAGACTTAACTTGGAAAAATCTTCTTAAATGCATAAACATGCCAGTAACATGCACATATGTGTTCTATGAGGGAACAATAAATTTCACTGCTGAAAAATAAAAGTAAAGGAACTCAGAACAAAGAGAAAATACTCAGTAGAAAAATAGCATATAAAAATGATATTAGTTCTGGGAACCTGAAATGATAGTTTGGGTTCTACATCCACAGTTTGCCCTTATTGTTATAGGAAAATACACCTGAGCCATGGCAGAAGATAATGTCATGAAGATAAGGAATAAAAAAGGTTTTTTTATTTTTATTTTAAAGAGAAAAAAATTTCAAAACAAGATAATAGGAGAGTAACAATGGTTAAGATATTGAGTACTGTTATCTTTCATTTAGTTACTCAGAGTACAAGAAATAGGCATTTCACTATCTAAATGATATCAGCACAAATCTTTCTTTTTAATGAACTAAGAAATTAATAATATAACTGTCTTAACTATCTTGCATATATATATATATATTTTTTTTCTTTTTTGCATTTCCTTTCCTTCTTTTCTCCTTTCCCCAATCATAGTTTCTCTCTCTTTTTGGATAATTTTTCCCATTTTACAATGTCTATTGTACATTTTGGATCTTATTTATTCTTTCAGCTTCTTACCCTAGGTAGACAATAGGATGTTTATACATATGAATCTGGTTTATTTCACTTATGAATATGTTCTCAGCTTGCATCTATTTACCTATACGAGTTTCCAGTTTATCATTCTTTATCGCTGAGTGGTACTCTGTTGTATAAAAAGGCCACATCATTTTATCCATTCCTATGTTGATGGGCATTTGGGTTGTTTCCAAGATTTCGCTATTACAAATTATGCTAAATGTATCTCTGTAGTATGATGTTTTTAATTCTTCTGGAAAGATACTCAGAAGGGGAAGAGCTGAGTTGAATGGGATCTCTTATCCTACTTTTATCAGGAATCTCCGCATTAATTTTCACAATGGTTGCACAGTCTACATTCCCATCAACAATGGAGAAGAGTTCCTTTTTCCCCACAGTCTCTCCAGCATTTGTTATTGGTTGATTTGTTGATGATAGCCATTCTTTCCAGGGTGAACGGAATCTCAGTGTTGTTGTAATGTGCATGCCTTGAATGACCAGTAACGTTGAACACTTTTTCATATATTTATTTGATGTTTGCATTTCTTCACCTGGAAACTCTGTATTCATCTCAGATCCTCATTTTTGGATTAGGTTTTTAAATTTGGGAGTCTGGTTTTTTTGAATTCTTTATATGTTCTCAGTAGTAATTCTTTGTCTGAGGAACAGCTGGAAAATAGTTTTTCCCACACAGTGAGTTGTTTCTTCACACTGTCAGTGGTTTTTCTGGCTGTGCAAAAGCTTTCTAACAAGATGAGATCCCAGCTGTTGATTCTTTGTGATAGTTCCTGCATGACTGGGGTTTTATCCATAAAATCTTTGCCTACACAAATGAAGAAGACCAAAGTTAAAAAGCAAAACTAAACAAAATGAAATGTTTACAGTATGCTTAGATGTTTGGTTACTTATTGTTTTATTTTCCTGCAAGGACAATGTTTAGTGAAAACAGAATTTGAGGAATGAAATAGCAAGTAATGAGAAGTGTAATCTGTTTTTGTCAGCTCTATGGAGGACAAGGCAATGTGTGATAGATGGAAGACAATCGGAAGATTCATTGCCCACAACTCCATTGTTTTCTGCTCGTCCACCTCTACTCTGAGGATCGTGGTGTCCCCCGAGTCTCTTATAACATTACACCTCAGTCTCAGTCTCAGTCTTTCTCAGCAGTCTTTCACTGTTTCAAGAATAGTCACTAGCTTCCCTAAGAATTGATCTCCAAAGTTTTGGGCAATATGCAGTATCATTTGAACAGACAAACAAAATTGTAGGGTGTTCCAGGAGATACATAGGTACATATACAATGTACGCTTATCCTGTTGGACTAGCATTCAAGAAACTGTCATCAGATATCCATAAGATATATTTTAAAATAAAATGAACCAAAGTATTAAAAAATGACTAAGGTTTTAGTTCAAAAATTCTCCTTTTTTGAAATGCAGGTGTGTACTGGTTGTACATATATTGTTTTAATACATCAACATATGAATTTTTGATATATTCCATATATATATATTTGAGACCCATGTCAAATATTAACGTGATAATCTCTGTGTGTGGTTGTTTAGACTTAATTACTTTTTAAAAAATATTAATTTGATATCTTTGGCACAGCGTTTCCAAGAGCTGATCAGATTATTTTGATAGTTTTAAAATGAGCATTAAAAATGAAAAATAGTCAAACAGGAACAATTTACATACTGCCTCCTTAGGCAAGGTTCTTCTTAGCAATGAGCATGAGGCATTTGTATACGTATTTTCAGTGGTTTTCATCATTATTAGTCCTGAATTTCTCCCCTACAATATTTCAAGTGTGGAATTCATATGAAGAAGTGTAATCCTCACTCATTTTTATTATTAAATTGGTTTGCACTCCTAATCAGACTTTTAATCTTCAAATTCTAGTGTATGTGTGTGCGTGTGTGTATGTTTCGGTGTCTCTGTGTGTGGGGCTGCGGCTGAGCCCAGAGCCTCTGCCCCGAGCTCCATCCCCAGTCCTTCCAGAGCGTACGAATGGCAGGCAAGCGCCACCTTGCCTGGCAGTCACGTAGGTGTATGCTGAAGTTGCGTGTCCATTGTTAAGATTTCTTTTGTTGAAATTAGTCTATACCATTTGTCAATTCATGTAACCAGGACTAACAGTTGCAGGGAATTAGCAATGCACTGAAAGTAGTTCAGTGAATGGGAACACTGCTCAGAACTCCATACCTTTTGCCCTCCCTACCAGGAGAACCCAGATAAAATGAGAGATTTTAAAGGAAAATTGAACCTTTCTTCCAAATACAAAATAAATGCTTGTCGAAGATTTTGTTAATTTATGATGTAAATGTGAGTCAGAGAACAGTTGAGGAACTGTGTAGTTATAGGCAATTTAATAAATGAAACTTAGAATAAGATTACTCGGTTATATAGCTTAGAAAGTGAGAAGCCATAATGTTCAATATTACCTTTGTACTTGTTTAAATTTCTACTAGAAAAAAATTGACAGACTGATGTGATTTGACTAATTCTGGAATCTTTTTTAAAAATAAGGCTTACATTTTAAATGTTTCTTCACTTTCCAGTTAAAATATAAAAATGCTTGTATTTTATACTTCTTTATATACACATACTGTATTTAACACTTGAAAATGTGTTTTCATGAGGATAAATGCAAAAATAAAAAAGACCAAATCCACCATACCCACACACTGTATGTTTCCATTAAAACCACTATTTCTCAGCGCTCAGCCTGTGCCTCTCAGGGGCTCTTATCTGAATCAGCATCATCAAAAAAAGTACTCTACAAAACATATTCTTCATCACAGGAAAGGAATTGTAATGTGCAGGGTTTGTATTAAATCAGTTATTTGACCATGTGCCCATCAAGAGCAAACTGTTCTATCGCATGTTCAAAAATATAAGGACAACAGACAAAAAATTAAACAAGTACAAACAGAAACAAAACGGAGTGCCATCCTTTTTTAAATCAGCTCAAGATAACACAGGGAAAATGAAGAAATTTGAACCAATATGAAGAATATTCTTTCAAATTACTAGTATATTATCAAAACGTTTTCATAATCCTATTTTGAAGTGTTTGCAAACTAGACATTAATCTGTGTCCTTAGTAATCTTATTTATTTTAAGGAGAAATTTAGGCAGGAAAGACAGTGAGGCAGAGAGGAGAGAGGGAGAGTGAAGTATAGTGGTGACACTGTAGAAGACTGTAAGGTTATCCTACATAGTAGATTATGGGCAGACTTCCTTGGAAGAAAGTTAGAAAGGGATTAGCAAAGGGGGTGACACTTAAACTCTGAATTCCGGAAGAAAGCATTTTTCACAACAATAAAATGGAGGAAAACATGCCATTAGATATGGTACTAGAAAAAGTGGTAGGGCTACAAATAACATCGCAAATTTTGGGAATTGGATGTGGTTCTGTACGTGGAATGCAGTGTGAGGCAAGCTAGAGAAGTTCATGGGAGACAGAATAATTAGAGACTTCTAAATTATGCAAATATTTTGGACTTTGTCATTGGCAAACTTATTTTAACACACTGAAGGTCTTCTTCGAAATAAGAAAACAAATATAGCTACTGGTGGATTTAAAATGATCATTGCTATATAAATTATTACCAATGTTATTAGCTTGGTTCCTTCTACCTTTCTACCAGTTTTGACCATAATGAGCTTCATTATGTCTATGAACTAATGGGCGGATTGAAAGCTGGGCTAAAACATTTATTTATTTTCCTCTCTAACAGTTAAGGATTGGCATCACAAACTATCAAGCGGTTATTACAGAGGAATGTGGAAAAGTGTTTAAATGTAAGGTTATTTTAGGAAAATTGGATTCTACTCAACCTTCATGGCATAATTCTTTTCATCTCTGCTCTATTTGAGTTTTTCCATCAACGAAATGAATGTGGATACCTACACATGGAGAATGCTCTTCCAAGCCCCCTAATATTTGTTCTTAGGAGTTAAGCTGCATGTCTGGCTTGTTTTTCTCATTATGATGTCTTCCAGCTCCATCTATTTGCCTGTGAATAACAGATCTCACTTTAAACAAAATAAGCCAGAGAGAGAAAGACAAATACAGCAGGTTTTCTCTCTTATGTGGAAATTTAAAAAGTAAACCAAACAAAAGATGGCTTGAAAGTGAAAGGGGGACTATCAGAGTCTGGAAAAGGAGCCAGCAGAGAGCAGAAGGTGGGTGAGGACAGCAGGAGGACAGGAAAAGGGAGACGAGGCATGATCAACTTTGGCTATCTGCATACATCATCCAACACCTTAGACTTGGACTGCAACTTCTCAATTTCATTTCTCCATGTGGAGGAAGAAATTATGGTCCAAAGGATAGAGTTTCACAATTCCACCACATCTGCAGTCCTTCTGGGAATCATACAAAAGGAAATCTGGGTTTAAATCCTAGTCCCTGAGGAAGTTAGTTACAGGTATTTTCAACTCTTTGTGAGGAAATCGATCCCATCTTGCATTATCAATGCGACTAAATTCTGATGCCTGCTGCAGAAGCCTTGACTTTTTCATGAATAGATCTTGTGGGATTATCCTGCTGACAGGCTGAAGGGAGACATTCCACATATTTGTGTGGTTTTTAATGCTTGATATGAGCAACAAGAATGCCGAAAACTGAAACACAAAGATGAATGTTGTATTACGTTCACTGTTTTTCAAGTTCCAGTTAAGACACTAAGCATATCACTAATGTATTCATTTAATATCTAAACTAGAATTAGTTACCATTTAAAAGATTGGAAGACTATTCTAATACTCTAATGGAAACCTGCTTATTAAATAGAAAATTCTGAAAATGAAAGAAATAAGTCTTGTAAGTTGGAATTTTAATCACCAAATCACCAGTGCTATATGTAAATAAATAATACTCAGATAATAGCTGTACTTACAGTATAATCCAGATTTTAACTGAATTTTGCAGTTTTTCAACTTTGTGGAATACACGATTTAGAGAAATTTTTGATTAAACAATGATATATGGTATTATTACTTTTGAAAGTTCTTAAGAAAAATTACTCTAGATTTGGAAATAAAGTGATGATCAGTGGGAACATGTCCTTTAAAAAGCACGTGTTAATATTGCTTAGCATGACTAACAAAATACTATTTTTTAATTATTATATACTTGAAATTCATGCAATTCACAGTTGTCTTGGAGAGTAGATATATATGCAAAATATACATTGATTCTTTTTGTTTTTCTCTAGGAAAATGTACTTAGGCATGTTTGCTTTTAAATTTCTTATTTGGTTAGAGCTTACTACTGTGAAGTTATGTATTAACTTGCAAATGTCTTTTCAGTGATAAAGTTAATCCCTAAAATGAGATTTTTACCATCTTAAAAATTAATCTGCTTTAATCTAGTTCCTCCCTATATCCAATCTTCCTTTCCTTCTTTCCTTCCTTTTTCCTTTCCTTCCTTCCTTCCTTCCTTCCTTCTTTCCTTCTTTCCTTCCTTCCTTTTTTGCTTTGTTCCTTCTTTCCTCCTCTTCTTCATTCTACTAAATCTGAAGATTTCAAAAGCTTTGGGAAAAAGCTCTGGCATTTTTACTGATCTCTAGAATATTGAACTATGTGAAGCTTTGATCTATGTATTATTCTATTGTTGATGCCAGTTATGTTTCTAAGTTTTTGAAAGTTAGGAATTGATACATGAAATACTTGTAACAATGGGTCACAAAGAACACAGAAATTTTATTGGTTAACATTATTTTCTTCTAAATATAATTTAGACATCAAGGATGAAGATTTGAGAGGAGGACATATTAGATTTAAATCCAAGCTTGGGTCCTATCTGTGAATTTGAACATGTCCTTTAACTTCTCTGTGTCATACACACAGTGACTCTGTAATGTGGATAGCAACAGTCTCTGCCTCCTTTATTTATTAACGAGAGCAAATAATGTCAACCATTTGAATGTTTCTGGAAAAAATTTGACTCTCACTAGTGAGGACTTGATGTTAGCATTATTCAAATAAATGAAACCTGATCTCAGAATATGTACGTAATAAATGAAGCCATGCTGGATGGCGCAGTTCAGAGTTGCAAGACGGTGAGGTAACAGTCATACCTTGAGGGCTATAATAGCTATAGTAAAAGTACCTGTGCTTTAATGGGGAATTCCTCCATCAAATGCTGGTGAAGTTGGTAAAGAAACATTTCCCATTTTCTTAATGTGTGAATTGCCAAAATGGATTGTCTTAAGTGAAAGATTTCTATTCCTAAATCCTTTTAAGTATGTCCTTGTTCCCAGAAGACAGATTAGAAATTGCTCCCAGACACTAGACACACATTTCAAAGTGCAATATTCAGTTAGCCCTTCAGAATCTGCTTAATAATGAACCCTTGGGTGTTGACATGAGGCTAATATAGGTGATATACTGATTACAGTCCTGCAGAAATATGAACCTTTCCTGCCTAACCAAGTGTCTTCAAGTAAGAAATGTAGAATCTCTGCCTGGACCAATTAACAGGTGCATGAATTTGACTTATTCTATTACTTCCCAGAGTTAATATTAATAAAAGAACTAGAGATGCTTATTGAATTTTCCTTTGTCCTTGTACAAAGCAAGGAAGGACTGAGTGACTGACAGCCAGTAGCCATGCCTGTTACTAACTCTTAAGGAACACTTAATGAGGACAGTGCTAATCGATGTGTGTCTGTGGCCCATGCAGCAGTGTGCAAGCAATGGTTTTTGACTTAGGTCAAAGACCATGCCTAAGATAAGGGGCAGAATAAAGAAGCAAAGAGTAACTTTATCATTCATACAGTCTGCCATTCTCATGCTTGGAGAAATTTTAAAACTAATAATGGTTTTAATTTACTATTCAGTATATTTTAGGCTTACTGCCAGCTAAAGAAGACAGAGAGAGAGAGAGAGAGGGAGAGAGAGAGAGAGAGAGAGAGAGAGAGAGAGAGAGAAAGAGACAGAGAGAGAGAGAGAGAGAGAGAGAGAGAGAGAGAGTAACTTGACTAGCACCTTGACACAAGAACACAGTAGAAAGTACAACTCCAAACAGGCTCTTGTGTGTTGAAGTATCAGCACACACCACTGAATGCTCTGATCAAGAAATGTTGTAGAATATCTTCTAGTGGGTTTTTTTTCCTAATGGTGTTTTGGGAAAGACTAGCTTTATTTTACACCATGGCGCTATCTTATATGCTCTGCATGAATTTGAAAAACTCCCTTAAAAGACCCTGTCTCCCTTTTCTCATCAGTAAAATGCGAACAATGTCTTGCAAAGATGATACAAGAATGGAAATGTTGAGACGATTCAGTGAGTTAAAAATGTGAGCACACAGTGCCTGCCACTAAGCATGAAGTTAATTGATGTTAGTTGCCTATTAGTGATGGCTGCTTACTGCTCATTAATCATCCTCACTCCACATTATTGTTTCCTATTAATTGGCATTGTTCTTACCACAGTTTCTGTTGTATATTTTATTTCTTTAAAGAAGAAACCTAGTCAAAATCCAACTGGTTCTCCTAAACATCGAACTGTGTCCTTCTTAGAGGACTTCGACAAGGAAATACTTCATGTAGTGAAGAAGAGCCTGTCTATGTGGATGCCATAGTTGACCATCTAGGACACGTGGCTGAAAGCACTGACATTAGGCTTCTTAAAACAGCAGTCATTTCTAAAAACCCTGCCTTTAATGCAGGAGATTTTGCCTTTCAGGGAAATTTGTAAACCGAGTATTACACAGGGGTTGAAATATAAGTGGAATATTTCCCGTCAGAGGAAGTTCTACCATGAAAGCTGTTTTTATTTGAGACAGAAGAGACAGACTCATCCAGTTTATTCCATCTCTATCATGCATAAAGAAGAGTCTTTGGTCAAATGTTGTGAAAAATTCTATTTTCAGCTCTTAAGTATCTTCATTCCTCTTGATTGAATCACTGATGAGTCTCAGAGTAATTTACTTGCCTCTGCCCTAAAAATGTGCATATTCTCCCTCATAGACTGTTGCAACATTTTGAAATGGATATCTTTGCTGAATCCTGGAGTTTGAAATCCTCTTCCTGACATTTTAGTAGTTGTCAGTGAAGTGGACATATTCTTTAAAGTATGGCAGCTGTTGACTTAATGGATTTGCTGCTAAAATGTATTGATTGAGGCTATTTAGCTATTTTTTCCCACTTGCATTAATAATCCAGGCATTTCCTATGATCAATCAGTTGGTAAAAATGCACTGTCATAGATTGAAGAGAGTAAAATGTGATGCACTTAATCTGACAGAAATGGCTGACCACTAATCAAGGATCAATAAAATCTGAATTTATATACTACTTACCTTGGTTATGAATCTTTTAAGACGTACCAGTTTACCACACTATCCTACCTCTTAGCAATTCCCTTCCTTCTCCTCATACACTTTCATGTCCTTCTAATGCTATGCAAGTCCTGGATTCCAGTGGGAGCTGAACTCCCTCTGGGATACACAGGTCCGTCATGTATGTGTGGTCTTCACTGTACACCCTTGCAGGGTCTCCATTTAATTTGATTCATTTTATTCCTACTGCTTTTAGAGCATCGCATGAACCCTTTAAGGTTTCCCACCTTAGAAGTCTGAACCCATTGCTTTCCTCAGGGTCTGGCACCACTGACTCCACTTGGGGGTGTGGAATAAAAAAATATTCCTACATATATGAACAGACCATAATCATGAACTACTTAAACGTCTAGTAGGTTGACTAGGCAAAATAAATACAATTTCCTTTCCTACTTTTTGAATGTATTTCTTCATCAAGTCCGTTACAAAGCAATGTTCATATTCATGTCAATTTCACTTCAAAGTAGATACATTTAAGAAAAATGAAACAGAAATGAATGGGAATTTCTCAGAGCTTCAGAAACATCCTGTTTTAAATCTGTTTGAACCTCAGCATGAGCTATATGACACAAAGTCATGCATTTCATGGCCTGCACAGACCCCCAAGTTCCCGAAGAGAGCATGACACAGCCTTCTGACTTCGCAACTCTGTCCAATTCCTTTTGTCCCAAGCTTCTGCACCTTCCCTAGTGCCTCTGTCAGTTTCTAATAAAAGGAAGAGCATTTGCCAGCTACAGAAGAATGAGATATAACATCACACATTATGCTTTTACCACTTGAAATTTTTCATTCTATTTGATAAAAAAGCAGCAGCTTATCTTATAAAGACTTCAGTTAGACACACAGAATGTTGAGGGAAGAGTATGTGTTCTGCTACAATATACATATAGTTTAAAGTGTCTAATGTACATTAGGAAAAAGAATTCCTTTCCTCTAGTAGATAGGAGCATACCCACACTTGGCATGTGACTTAGTACGCTGACTTCTACACCTCTCACCTCCTTAATGAGCGCATAATAAACTGAGACAAGGTAATGAGTAGCCTGTCTTGTTTCACTGTTCCAAAAAATGACCCCATTTGAATATGTTCTCCTTTCTTTTGAAGTGTTTGTATTAATCTAACTGAAGAATAATATAATAAAATGATTATATTGCTTGCAAGTTCTATCCCAGTTCATATTCTTCTGGAGAAAGGGCTTTTTCATAAGCAAAATACACTAAGCATATTATTTTTAAATTCTACAGGTGAACTTAATTTTTCCTTTTCTCTTTCTTTTGAGTTTATGTTAACTCATGTTATTTAAAGTTGTACCTTGTACCAGAGATCTACTTAAATTTTGTAATTCCTTCAATAAATTTGGCACCCCCCAAAAAAGTTGGATCATCGTTATTAAAATTTAGTTAATATTCAGTACTGTGCACACATCATAATAATCATTTCAATTTTTTCCTAAGTAAATACGACTAACTGACCAGCACTTTCAATAAGATTATTCATATCTTGAATGAGGACTATATTGGTGGATACTGGCCTAGAGGATGACATGTTTGAAACTTTATTACGAGAAAATCTGACAAATATACTTGTTAGAACATAATTTAGAAATCTCTATGCTTGGTTTACAGATGTTCTACCCACACAAAATGCCAAAGACAACTAGAATTCCACATCTTTACTCACAGAGGGCTTTGGCTGGCAATAATGAAGAGACACTTACTAAGCAAACCATTTTGGTCAAAGCATCTATATGTCTACTTTACATGGAAGGAGACATAGTGTGGATCAACAATTTGTTATAGTGTGATCAGGTGGCCCCCAACTTAAGCCTCATGTGATTATGGATGGAGCGGAGTCTGACATTCATGATTGGTTTGTTGTCTAGCACTGGAATTGGTGATGCACCCACTCAGTGCACCCACTCAGGAGTAGAGCTGACATACAGTGTAAGTGCAGGAGGAAAGTGTTCTTTCACCTTGTTGTTTAGCGGCCACCATGAATGGCTGACCCACCATGCTGCCCTGCCTTGCAGCCAGCTGAGTATGGACTGAAACTTCCAAGAACTGTAAGAAATAAACCTTTCCTTTCCTAATTTTGGGTGTCAGGTGTTTTATCTCAACAATGAGTGAGAAGTAACTAAGACAGAATTTGGTACCAGAGGAGTGGGGTCATTGCTGTGACTAAACCTGACTATGTGGTTCAGGAGCCTTTGCAAATGGCTTGTCAGAAGAGCTTGGAAGGGTTTGGAGATGTTCCCTGAATGCATAGAGCTGGAACCGTTTAGACTGTTCTGTAGGG
The DNA here is from genome assembly GCA_004363535.1 of Dasyprocta punctata. Taxonomy (NCBI): domain Eukaryota; kingdom Metazoa; phylum Chordata; class Mammalia; order Rodentia; family Dasyproctidae; genus Dasyprocta; species Dasyprocta punctata. Next base: position 14,471 of record RJWM01020221.1, read on the forward strand.
GAGATTCTGGTCAGAACTCAGGAGTCCAGAAGGTTGATATAAAGCCTGCTGGTAAAGACCAGGCTCCGGAGGTTTCTGCTGGGAAGAAGGACTGCATTGGTTGTTGGACCACACACGATGTGTGTTATGGCTTGGCAGAAAGTTTGTTTGCATTTTGCTTGTGGCCGGAAACTTTGCCTGAGACTGAAATTAAGGGTGGAGGACTGATTAATCTGGCAAAGGAAGTTTTAAGGCAGTCAAATGTTGTGGTGGCGTGGTTATTGTTGGGAGCTTTTAACCAGATTTATGCTGTGAATCAAGAGCAAGGAGCCCAGCATGGTGATTTAAAATGTTATGATTTTGACCAGAAAGCTGTGGACTATAAAGATAGAGGTGAGATCTCTATTACTGAGAAAGAACAGAAAAAAAGATGGCCTGGGGACATCCCGGGAAGCAGCAGGCCTCCACATTTTGCAACCTCAAGCTGGCAAAGGTGAAGGCATTTGCCTGGAGGAAAAAGCCCCAGAGCACCATGTTCCAGAGTGGTGACAGAGGCCACAGGGGGTCCAAAATGGTGGCAGCTGCACCAGATTCCAAAATGATGTCAGCATAGAGAGCCTGTTCCTCACAATCAGGTTCAGAGAGCTCTGTGATCCAGGCACTTGACCCCAGCAACCAAGGGAGAGGAAAGCCTGGCTAATGCTCCAGCTGGCAGTGGACCTTGGCGACATCCATGTGGCACTGAGTTTAGGTGCAAGGAAAACACGCAGCCTCCACCCCATCTTCAGAGAGCAGTATGTAAAGATGTAAGTGTGAAGCCAAGGGTGCAATGGAAAACCCAGAAGTTTGGAAAAGCCAGGAATGTGGATCATCCAAGGAAAGCTACAAAAACCAAGCAGAGTGGGCTCAAGAGAGAAGTTATGAAAGTTAAACCTCCTGGAAATGCTGTGGGGTTAGAGTCACTCAAGACTTTTGGAGCTTGCAACCAGATTGCATCAGATGCTGAGTGTAGAACTCCAGGATTTAATGTTTGCCCTGCTGTATTTTGTACTTGCTATGGTTCCATTGCTTTGTATTCCCCTGTTTGTAACTTTTGGAATGGTAATGTTTTGTGCCTTTGCATTTTGGAAGTGTTTAACTTCTTTTCAATTGTAGAGGGGGTTACAGTTAACAGTTTGTCATAGATCTCAGAGGAGATTTGGGACTTGGACTTTTTAGCAATGCTGAAACTGTTAGGACTGTGGCAACTCTTGAAGATGGACTAAATGTCTTTTGTATAAAGGATGTACATGAGTCTTTGGGCGGCCAGGGGTGGAATGCTATAGTGTGATCGGGTGGCCACCCACTTAAGCCTAATGTAATCATGGAAGGGGCTGAATCTGGCATTCATGATTGGCTTGTTATCTAGTGCTGGAATTGACGATATAAGTATTGCACCCACTCGGGGGTGGAGCTGACATACAGTGTAAGGGCAGGAGGAAGGCGTTTCTTTCTCTCTTGCCAGTTCACCTTGTTGTTTGGCGGCCACCATGAATGGTTGCCTTGCCATGCTGCCCTGGCTGTATGGACTGAAACCTCCAAGAACTGTAAGAAATAAACCTTTCCTCTCCTAATTTTGGGTGTCAGGTGTTTTGTCTCAGCAACACGTGAAAAGTAACTAAGACATAAGTGTATCCTGATTTGTGGTTGAGCAGTGACTCTGATAGAACAATGACTGGAAGCAAAGTAACTGACAAAGAGATCTGATGCAAAACTTTGCAAAGAGACTACAAAGAGCAAAGTTATTCGTATCTCATATAAATGTCCGTCAGAAAGCATCCAATATAGATAGGTTCTCAATAATAATTTGGAGAAGATGACCATGTTGTAGATGTTTGCACGCCTTTTGGGAAAATGGTTTGCTAGCAGAAACCATTGAAAATTTGATTCTTGTTTGAACTCAACAATTTAGAACTCCCTGCCTGGAGTTGACTTGGCATAGACCCCAGCTGAGTGGTTAAACTGTCAACAACAAAAACCAACAGTGGGTCCCTGATTGTAACATGCTAAGAGGGAAGCAAATAAGCCATTTGATGACGTTTGATTGTGTAGCTTTCTTTTCTTTGTGAAGAAAACATTAATTTGTCCTTAGAAGAAATATGAACTTATTCTTTTATATTTCTGTCACACATGACTTCTGCCAAAACAAACATTCTGCCTCGTGAAATGGCATTGAGACCTACAAATGATCATGTTTATTGATGTATTCATGTTTTGTAAAGAAGTTTAGCAAAGGGCTTAAACTAATGGAGCTCTCTGCCATTTCCTTCCGAATTGTACAACAGTGAAAAGAAAGCCATTTGGAAGGCAACAACTTGAGAAACTCATGAATTTCCCTACAAGGCGCCATATAAAACCTTAAACCAGCAATCACTGTCTGGTGCTATTTTGTCATGGCTAGACTACCAAGGAGGTGGCAGCTAGGAGTGCTACTTCTCAGTGCTGAATCTGATAAAACATGTGAGAAAATGTCTTCTCAAACATGAGATTGATGAATTCAAAGCCACCCACAGTTAAGTGAGAAACTTCACTGCTATGGAACATAGTTCTGATCTATGAGTTGAAATTGGCAACTGAAAACTGATTGAGGTTCTTTATGCCACTGAATCAAAAGGTAGGTCAGGGGTCATCTGATGTGGCTGGGATGCCTGAGCGTGATTATGGTGAGAAACTCTCAGAGTATTACACAGTGGCTGCAGGAAGGAGTGTGTGGAGATCGCAAAATCAATGAAGAATTGCAGCAATTAAACTAAACAAACCAACTGAATACCTTTTAAAAAGTCATCAGAAAGAGTTCTCAGGTTAGCAACGATACAGAAGAAAGTAACAGGAAGCTGAACTGGCCAGAGACTGAAAAGATTGTTACTACCACTGGGGCCTATAGCCACTTCAAAAGGAGAGGCAATAGTAGTTTTGTTTGTGTTACTTAAATATTTACTTCTCCCTTCATTTCTCCTACATTATTATTATTTTTTTTTAAGTGGCACCAGGGATCAAACTCACAGCCTCGTGTCTGCCAGGCAGGGACGAAGCCACTGAGCCAAACTCCCGGTCCTAGTTTTTGAGGCAGGGTCACACTATGCAGTTCAGGCTGGCCTTGTGCTCGCATTGTAGCCCAAGCTGGCCTTGAACTCACAATGCTCCTCCTACCTCAGCCTCCCGAGTGCTGGGATTAAAGGCATGCAACACCACGCCCAGCTTGATTTCTGCTACATTATATAAGGATAGTTGATAGTTAATATTTTCATAGATCCTAAAATGAGGAAAGGTACATAATCCAATCAATGCCACACTGACATATATTGGTTGGTAGCCTTTGCTCAGCTTTGCTCCACCTGCTTTAAGTACGCATTCTTATTTCTAAGGAGAGGATAACACTCGGTGCCACAGTAGCAGAGTAGTAGCAAACTTGTGACTGAGGTCCTTGGTGCTGCGCATGCCTTCTCAGTATATTAACACCGAGACCTCAGGAAATTGTTCACTTATTAATTGATGATCAAATAAATACTATTAGAAATCTATCTGTTTCTTGAAGGGATACTTGGGGGATCAAGGATTTGTGGAATTGTCTTGGTTACAATTTTACAATGTTAACATTTTCAGTTACAAATTTGCTACTATTCCGCTACTGTGGCACATCATAAATCTCATAGAAATTTGTAACTTTTTATGTTAAACAAAATACTCACAAGAAGCTACAGAAATGTGCCAGAGATGGTCTGTGTATCCTTCACCCACATTTCTCCATGTGGTTGGTATTTTAAAGTTCAGTGATTCGTTTTTCCCAACTATCTTGTTTTCCTTTACAAATTCATCTATTTTGATGATATTCTGCCCTTTATGTGTTGTACTGTATTTCTCTTTTCCCTTAAAACAAGTCTATTTTTATACTGCTTATATTTGAGATGTGTTAATTTGTAATAGCTGCTTGTATTCAGTATCAGTTTTGGTGAGCTTTGTGAACCTTACTTTGGATGGATTTCTTGGCCATATGGTCTGCAATGTCTGCCGGTGGCTGTGAAGTCACACTTGACCTCCCTTTGGCTGTGAAAGTGGTTTTAAGGCATGAGTGTGCATAGCCTCTGATGGGAATCTTGGGAAATCACTGGCTTGAGTCCAGAATTTAGATTAATATCTCATCTTGGTGTTTTGAGATCATGAGAGTAATGCAAAATTTTATTTCTTCTACTTGGAATTAATTTTTAAAGAAAGATTTTTGTTTACAGTTATTTCCTGATGCAAGAAAAAATCTATCATGTTTTTGATGATGGGAATACTGTCCTAACATAGTTATTTCTAAGGACTTCAGGGGTATCTAAGAAACATCATGAAAAAGGAAATGATGAACAGTAGGAGCTCAGGAAAGAGAAGACCAAACATACTCAGAGGAGGGACAGGACAATAAGCCGTCTAGTAGCAATGAGGAGTCCTAGTCCGGAACCTGACTAAATGTGTGGTGTTGGGTACAGGTGCTGTGACTTCAGCTTTTGATGAATTCAGTGCATTGAAAGAATCGTCTGGATAATACTCTAAGCTTGGAGCATAAAAGACAAGAGAGAGAAGTAATTGGGAAATACAAAATCTAAATAAAACCTGATAATTGGAAGACACTTTTCAGATGACTTTCTTCTACCAGTAAGTTTACCATGGTCAATGGCTATTTCTCAACTTCCCTGGCAGGTTGCTGACATGTGGCCTGTGAAAACAGCATATCTCATGTATTGTCACTGTGAATTTCAAGGAAGACAGGTATTTACCAAACCCGTACTTGGAAATTCTGGCATTGAAATGCAATTATATCATTATTTTGCATTCATGTAGCTGTATTTTATGAGTCTTACAATTGTAATGGCATAAATGAATATTTTATTTGCTTTCTTCTGCAGCCCTGTGTAGTGTGTCGGGGTTATTGGCCTTATTGTGTGTATTAAACATCTGAGGCAATTAAGATTTGAAAGGAGTTCAATTTATTTTTGGCTTTGGAAGAACAGCTCACAGGTAACAAGAGGTCCATTTAAAAGTGCAAAGGAGGGGCTGGAGGAAGATAGTAATAAAAGCAAAACAAATGTATTTTGCTTCTAGTAAATTAAGATAAGCCCTATTTTACCTTAAAAGTTTCTTAAATTCTGAATCTTTTTGTTCCATTAATCAGAGAATGAAATGTACTCATTTAAACCCAAAGCTTTTGATGGTTGTACACAGGTTCAAATTCTAACTCTGCCATTTATTCAGCTGTGTAGTTCTAGTAAATCTTTTAATTTCACAGAATCTCAGGTTGAAAACATAAAAACATGTTCTTGCTTTTCATGAATTTCAACATCTTGTTTCCAAGGTATCTACGAGTATATGACACATGGACTATTCCAAGAAAAGGATGAACAGCAGTTATTATTAGTAGAGTTGTCATTGTTGTTCTCCTATTATTTTGTTATGAAATTTTGCTTTAGTTTATTCTGTAAACTAAATAAGAATTGGGCTTTAAGATGCATCTCTTTCCCTCTTCCCTGGTGCCTTGTCTGAGGCAGCATTTTATCCCTCTATTGATATCAAATCTACAGCACACAGAAATAATCATTCTCTGCTCCTGGACCACAGGTGAAGGGATGCCTTCCTCTCAATTGCCTGGAGTCGCCAGTGATCATTTGGCTGTGCTTTCTGAGGGGAAGCAAATACAGTACCTCAATCCCAGGGAATCAAAGCTTTGATGGGCTGTTCCGCTCTGCTCTCAAGGCTGGAAAACCGAGCAGGACTGCATTACTGTGCCATCATTCCTGGATGCTCACTGTTGTTCTGTCAGACCTTACAGAGACCCTGGACTATGACCATAAAACACCTGAAGCAAAACGTAACATATCTATCACAATATGTTAATATATATTATATGTATAACATATATCACACACGCGTGTGCTAAATTACATGACATTATTATATATAGTGATAATTATTTCAAATTATAGTGCCAATAATGATATGTACCAAAACTGCTGGGCTACTATGTATCTTAGTTTTTCACAGAAGTACAAGTAGTTTGTTCTTACATTCTAATAGAACAAATAGATGATGAAATGAAATATGATGATTTAGCCTTCTCCACAAAATGAATAAGCTGCACATGAATGGAATAAAACATGATACAACATTTTTCAAGAGTATCATAAAAGTCAAGAGGCTCATACAAGTAATTTCAAGACACTGAAGGAAGCGTGAGTCATATACAATGCGCACATAGAAAGAGAGCAAAAGAATCCTGAGTCTTTCTATCCAATCACTGGCCAGCACTAAAGTTAACTACCTTGATCTCTGTCCTCAGAAATTAGTTTTGTCCTTTTTTCAGTTATTAATGGAATAATACAGTATGTAATCTTTCATTCCTGGTTCTTTTTGCTCAACTGCATATCTGTGAGATTTATATCTTTCACTTTTTCTTTTCATTTAAATTGCTGTATTGAAAAAGTTATATAATTACACAGAATTTTCTTTTAAATTCTGTTGTGTAGGAATAGTTTGTGCATTTCCAAATTTGAGGTATCAGAGTGATTTGGGTATGATTTGTGCACCTCCATGTAATATTATGAAGAGGAGGAGGGTCTTGGGAGTTGCCCTAAGGGGACTTGGTCACAGGGGAGTCACCTGGAAGCTATGAAGCCTGGCCCTGTAAGACGTGACAGTTTTAAGGACATAAGCCTGGTCCATTCCCCCTTTGCATCTTCTTTCACACGACAGCCCGTTTCTGCTTCTCTGCCTTGTTACTATGCTGTCTACACTGTCCAGTCACCAGTCAATCTTCAACAAAATAAAACCCTTTGTACATCTCCCAGCGTGAAGTGTTTGGCTCTGACATCTGAAACTGACTGAGGAGAAATTATGAATATTGTGATTTTCGAGACATGGTTTTTTGGTGAATTTTTGAAACCATGTTTGCTGGAATATGCTTAAAATCGAGACCATGTAGGGCAGAGTTTTGGGGTCATGGAAGGTGTTCCCAGCGAGTTTTCTAAAGAAGGTTGGCTGATGCCCGCTCCACCAGGAGTGCGTGAGGTATCTCAGTGCCCCCGCCTTGTCTTCAGTCTTCTTCCTAACATTCTGGCTGATGGGCCGGAGGTTATTATTTCCTGCTTCTCCCTGATCATTAAGGATAATCTGCATATTTCCTTGTCATTTTGATTTCCTCCATTGTGATGTAATAATTATTTAGAAGTTTTATTCATTTAAAATTCAATTTTCAGCCTTTTTCAGTTAGAGGAATTATTTAAATATTCTGTGTGTAAATATTAACAGAAATGTTTCCATAAATATATTTATTTTCAACACACAAGGATATACATGTACTGCACTCAGACAGTTGAATTACGGTCTTGCTAATCCGTAACTTGGCCTGTCACAGTCTTAATGATTTTTAAAGGGACTGTATTTTTATTTTTAATAAAATTAAAGTCTTTATTCTCTTTCCCTATACAGTTAGTGTCCAGACAAATTTGTTAACCATGGCTGTGAGAATATTCTCTTACAATTACATCTAAGAGATTTATTAACTTTTGTTGTTGTTTTTGTTCATTTTTCTATATCCAATTAGTCTAGAAGGATTTTGTGTATGGTATAGATCAGTTTTTCTCTGTATTACAAAGATCTCTTTATTTTTAGCACTACTTCTTAAAAATATCAAACATTTGTTTACTGAACTGCAGAGCTACATTGACCCAAATCAAGTAACCATCCTTACATGCATGTATTTCTAGACTTTTTAGTATCATTGGTTTTCTAGGTCTTTGTAAGTATAATGCTGAAATCCTGAAATTCATTTTTAAAGTTTACATGCACAGTTTTAATTGCATCAATAATAACACCTCTCACATCTATTTCTTCTGGTGGTTGCTGCTAGCGTATCAAGTTTTTGATCACACATATATTTTAATGAGCATTTACTGAACTGTGGTTTGTAGTATTGACGAATTTGCATATTATATATTCGGATATTCTTTTCACTATCATTGGTGATGAAACTCGACCACCACCACCATCCAGGCAGACTCATAGCATTCATTCCTGCAAGTGACAGCCAGCATTACTCACTGCTTTCCCAGGCTTTATCACTGGAACTCCCTGTACTTCCTCAAGCCCAGTCCTTAGCAGATAGCCACACCCCTATCACAGAAGCCCCACCCCTGCGCGGGCCCTATCAAAGAGCTCACAGCTGGCGGGGGATTCCCAGTCTGGTCAGGTATCAGAGTCCTCCCTCTCAGGTTTGCTCTCAAATAAGCCTTTCCTGGTGAGCTCGTACTTCTACTCTTTTCCCCTCCTTTCCCCCTAGCAGTTAGAGGTGAAACAGGCTCCACTGTTCCATTCCTGGTCTGAGCATTTGTACCTTTTCTTTCTTTTTTTTTAATCAGTTCATCCTACTTGATGGTGTATATCTAATTTTATAAATTTAAAAATGCAATTACGTGTATGTGCTGTATAATAAGATTAAGGTCGATGATAACTGGAAAACATGACAGCAATTCCATAAGATGATAATGTATACTTCCTATTGCTTACTAATGTAACAGTCATCGTAAGACTGCAGCACCACAGGTTCCTAGCGTGCTTATGATGATGCTGATGTAAACGAACCTTATAAAAGCACATAAAAGTCTTCATAATACCTAATAAGTGATAATGAAAAGAAATGACTGTCTTACTAATTTACTTATTTACTATACCATAAGCTATATCCTTGTTGTTGAGCATGCTTTTTCTACCTTGATAAAGAAAATTTAAAAACATACAGTTTCTATGAGTTTAAATACTCTGCATCATTGAAATTTGGCAGTTCTTCCCAAATTGATACAGTGATTTAACAAAGTTTATGTTAAATTCATGTCAATATTTTTGTATGGGCATAATTATTCTAAAATATTTATATAGGCAAAGGGATGAGAATATCTCAAACATTTTTCTACTTATTATAAATTGGATTGAAATGAACGTACTTTGAAGCTGACTATGTAGCTTCAGTAACAAGTAGTGCATGGCTCCAGTGGTGGGATAGACACCAGGTAGGGATGAAACAAAAGAAAGGACTAAAAAAAGAACCTTCCCTCAAACCACAGTCATTAATTTTTGAGAAAGGCACAAAAACAACTCAGTAGAGAAACAGAGGTTTTCAAGTAAATGGTAGTAGAGCAATAGACTTTCATAGGCTAAATCAAATTTTGACATAAATGTCAAAATTAGCCTCACCTAAGAATTCTCAGACTAAGCAATAAAATGATAATCCATTACTGAAAAAATGAAACATTATAAAATTTAAATAACTGTTGTTCACAAAATTTCTTTCCAAAAATGGAATTATCAAGTTATGAAATAAAAGAAAGTATTTGCAAACTAGATATCAAAAAGGCATATTATTTATACCTTTAAAAATCCAACATTTATGAAGTGCGTATAAATGTTGACAAGCATTATCTTGAAGAGAATATATAGTTGGTAAATAATCACATGAGAAATGTTAAACACCATTATTCATTAGGGAAATACAAATTAAAATCACAATGAGCTATGACTATACACTTAACAGAATGGACAAAGTAAAAAATAATAATAATAATGAGCTGAGGAAGACAACCTTGTACACGTATTGCTGTGAGGAATTTGAAACGTTACACCATACTGCAAAGCAATTTGACAGTTTCCTTAAGCAGTAACTGTGTACTGTGGCTTGTAGCTAAAATGCCTCCCAAAGTGTCATTTGCAAAGGTGACGCTTTCAGGTCATCAGATCAAGGGGCAGGATGCTCAGCACTGGATTAACCCATGGATGAGCTCATAGCTGAATGCGCTGGTAAAAGGTACAGTCAGATCAATGAGGTGTTTCATCTGGTGTAGACTTTTCTCCTTCTTCTTCTGCTTCTTCTGCTTCTTCTCCTTCTCCTCCTCCTCCTCCTCCTCCTCTTCCCCCTCCCCCTCCTCCTCCTTCTCCTCTCCCCCTCCTCCTCCTTCTTCTTCTTTGCCTCCTTCTCCTCCTTCCCCTTCTTCTTCTTTTTCTTCTTCTTCTTCCTCTTCCTCTTCTTTTCTTCTTCTCCTCCTCCTCCTCTTCCTCTTCTTCTGATTCTTCCTCCTCCTCCTCCTTCTCCTCCTCCTCCTCCTTCTGCTTCTCCTTCTCCTTCTCCTTCTCCTTCTCCTCCTCCTCCTCCTCCTCCTCCTCCTCCTCCTTCTCCTTCTCCTCCTTCTCCTTCTCCTTCTTCTCCTTTTCCTTCTTATAGGTTGGACCTGGGGCCTTTACATTGAGCAACATCACCAACCCTTTTCATTTATTGCTTTTTTTTTTGAAAGACACATTCTCATTAAGTTGCCCAAGCTGGGTGTACACTTGCAGTCCACCTGTCTCAGCCTCCTAGAATTTTGAGATTACAGGAATCTACCTTTGGAGGGCGTAACTCCTGATCTGACTCTTACCTTCTGTGTGTGCTTTCCAGTTACCAGAGATTGAGCAGTTTTCCTTCACCAAGATATTTTGCCAAACGTTTTGTGCCTGGGAGCTATGGACTGAAACCTCACCAGGAGCCCAAATGAACCTCTCCTCCTTACATTATGAGCGTCATCTATTTTGTCCCAGGAAAATGATTTATGCATCATGCAATACTCTTCTACCCCACAACAATACTACTTGGTGGTTAGTTCAGGTAAATGCAGATTTATGTTCACACTAAAAGGGTAAATAGTTTACCTCATACTTTTTTTAAATTGCATGTGAATCTGCAATTATTTCAAAATAAAAATACTTCACCAAATGGAACCTACATCTACTATGGGAAATGCAGAAAGAAAGCCATTTCCTTCCACTTTTCTCACTTATCCAGAACAATGTACAAATGTACCTTTCTTGTAACAGTAATCATGAGATAATAGCTTCAGGAATGCTTAGCAAAGAAAAGAGAAACCTGGGTGCATGCTTCATGTAGAACCACTTCAGCTCTGAAACTACATTACATTTCACATGTCAAATGGTAAACACAACAATACACTTCATAAAAAGGTATGAATTTTATTGTAAAATGTAACATTACCATTGTAGATTAACAGATCTTTCAGGCATTAAAGCAGTGTAAAGTATTGTCAAAAACTTTTAAATTTTTGCTTCTTACATTACTTTTATTTTTTACTCTCTTGGCTAGGTTTCTTTGGATGATACACTGTTATAATAATTGAAGAGATTATTATATTTGCACTTGAACCTATTTTGTGTAACATTAGTGTTCTAATTGAGAGCAAATTCCATTGACAGGCCCTTGTTAATTATAATTATGCAAAAATGTTCCATCCAGAATCAATTGATGTTAGTATCATATTCATTTTTATGGAAATCCAGAAATTTGAAAAACTGTAAGCAAATTATTCAGAAAATAAATGTAGTGGCAACAGTAAGTGATATTTTTTGTTTACTCAATAGCTAAAGAGCAGAATGACTATAAAGTGTTGAAGATTATATGTGGTATGTTTTGTGTCACAGAATAACTCATCATATATGACTGCATGCATGCATATGAGTACTTTACAGTCTTATACACTCTAATTTGAAACTTGGGAGAATAAGATCAGATTTGTTTAATTGTTTAGACTTTCTGTTGAAAGTGTATTATTATAAGAATAATTGGTTATATTAGAGAGTTTAAGAGTATATATATATATATATATATATATATATATCACAACTCCTCTCCCTCATTCTTAGCTTTAAACAGCATAGAGGACATTTAAATTCTACATATATTATCTTTAGTTCATATTCCTATTTCCAGGCTCTCAAAGCTATTGGAATCATTGTCTTTAAACAATGTCTTTAAAAAGATAGCTTTATGCCCTAAGGTTTTAAGGGCTTTCATTACCTAAAGCAACAAAACAAAGCAAAACAAAATTCTTATTGCTATTCTTGCTAGACATTTCACCAACCAATGTAGAAGAAATTGTGATTCATTTGCCCATGGGTTCATATTAGGTTTCCAAAAGTTCAGTAAGTCTGGTCTTGGTTTTACATACTTTTTGTCTTGTCTATTCTGCCACTTGTACCTTTGTTATAATAGTTATTAAGCTACAAAAAGGTATACCAACAAGTATTAGTTATTTTATCCATTTTTTATGTTCTAAGTTGTTGGAAGCCAAGGATCATGTATGATGTCTTGAGATAGCTTTTCTGAGTGGCAGGTAGAGAAGGGCTAATGTATTTGACTCAACCTCTCTTAGTTTAATCCAAAACCCAAAAAATGGAAAGGGAAATCTTAGGTAACATTTAGTTGGCCCTCTGCAAGAAAATCAATCAAACCTCAATTGCAAGAAAAACTATCAAATCCGCTCTAGTGAAAAAAAATAAAAACAGCGAAAAGAGGAGAGTAATGTCGACTGGAAAGAAACTTGGCAAGCAAAAGACAGCTGTTATAATGCATGCATGTTAAGATACTTTGACTTAAGTGGCAGATATGAAAACTTGCATACATCAAGGCTGTCAAATTCACTGTCTTCTCTCTAGCTGGAGAAGACCCACTTCAAACAGTGTGAGGATTTTTTATAATCTTGTATTATATTGGCCTTGATTGAATATAGGCTGAACCTTCTCACAGCACAGGCGACGATGGCTTCAGCACCTTCGACACATCTTCCAGATTTTGCCTCCTTCCACTTTCTCAGTGTGCTTGATGTAGCTATCTGCATCATGCAATGTTCTCCTTTTGACCACCTTCCCAAGGGACAGGTGCATGGAACGCACTTGATTCACTCCTCTGACCCTATAACTCACTGGGCTGTACAGCTTTGTCACACTGTTGATCCCTCAGTCGCAGCGTTAGAGTCGCACTTACACCTGCTGGCTCTAAATCCACCAGTTAGAAATTCTGCAGGAAAAATCTGCTTGGCTAGTGCCCTGTACGTCAGGAAAAGCTTGGTCCTAGATCTTTCAGTCTTTCTTTTTTCCTTTCCTACTAGTTTGAATGCATGTCTCAGGTGCCTTCTGTCACTGGGCCCATTGATGGATATCACCCACTTCTCTGGATTTTGTTTGTCTGCCTCATAAACTCTGCATTCACCTGACGACACTCCTAAACTTATCTTCCTTCCTCAGTTCATGTTCCTCAGAGTGGCTATCTTGGTTCAAATAAACTGCCACAGGTCTAGAGAGGACTGCGAATGTGTGCACCATTATTAATAAGCTTCCAGCAAGGGAGACCAAACCACAGACTGGACCCTTTGGTGTGAGCCCTTCCGCTAGACAAACGGGGTCAATATGCTCATAAAACAAAAGGCAAACAAATATGAAATGTAACTAATGTTGGATTTCTAATATAGCAGACCAAGTGTATATTTTTATTTACACTTATTATATCGAGAAACTGAAAAAATCCATAGAGTGTTTCAGAAATTGAGGGAAAGCAATGCTTTCTCATTTGCTAGCTTTATACCCTGAATTTACATATCACATTTTTCTTTCCAATCTTACAATGTACACAGAAAATTTGAGCCAATTATTTGGGGATATAAGATATTATTCTGTTTCTAAAATTGAGAAAACAGTCTTATTGTCATATACTTTGCCTTTAGCAAAAACAAAAATTAATAACGCTGTTAATGATTAATTCTGAATTATATTTTATTTAGTATTCAGCCATATTAGAATTTAAAAAGAAGACATTGTGATATTTTTAAACCTTATGCTATCATTTTAAAAACTTGTATTTATTTGAATTTATATTTTGAAAATATATAAACTATTTTCAAATATATTTAAAATATTTACAAAATCTGTAATTTGAAAAATTAGAATCAAGTGTTATGTGCAACTAAGTTACTTTTTATTGTACCACAATGTAATATTGTGGTTTGTAACTCCAAATCCAAAAAGTATTGAGAATTTCAATTCAAAACAAGGACAAAACATGTGGTTTGGAAAAATATGTTAGTAGAGACTTATATTTTTTGGTGTAGTTGTAGTTCACTTTTAATGTCTTTGTTTTTTATGTTCTTACTCATTTTATACACAAAAATACAAATTAAGAACTCCAAAAATATACTATTGAATATTTTCTAACAAAAATATTCAGCTGATAGCAAAATTTTTATGTTTATCATGTTCACACTTCAAATGACCCTTATAGTAACATTAGCTTGACTTTCTTAATTCATCCTGATGGTTCAGTATCCATGAAATTTTCTCTTAGTAAAGGATCTGATTATTACAGGGCTAAGTACTGGAACAGCCAACATGTGACAGCAGAAATCCAGCCTGAAAGATAAAAGACTCATTGAAATTTACTTTGAACACCCACCAAACACAAAACTAGTGTTAGCATGTTTGTTTTGATTATGTAAAAATTTACTTTTTCCAATTTATGTCAGTCTGGAGGTACAACTAGTGTCACAATAACAGCTTTTTCTTAATATAATCACAAAAAGAGTTATCATAACCCCCAACCTTTTTCCAGAAACAGTTGTGAGGTGTCCTGGGGACCCCTCCTCTCTACCCCTGTCAGGCAGCCTTCTCCACTGTGCCACTCTGAATCTGCTCATCAGGCCAGATTTTAGGATGGCGCTTTGCCCTGCAACTCCAATTTATTCAAAGTTTCAAGGAAAAAAAATATTGTCCTTGAGATTTTTGGACTTAATTTTTCTGGAAGAAGAAAGTGGGCTGTTAAGGGTTATATTTTAAGGATTGGTAAATGTTAAAGATTAGTAAAATGCATGGATTTAGAATTTTATGAAGCTATCTTGATAGTCAGTATGTCTAGGTATCCCTTATTCATGGTAACTAAAGCTGAAGTCATGGAAGCGACTGCCTTACAGAGGCTATAAATGTAAGAACAAGGATCAAGTCTGACAATATTGACATTTCAAAGCTAAGTGGAGGATGAACCAGCAAAGTTTCTGGTGTATGACGATCATTAGGATAAACATACAGGACACTGTGATACTGCCAAGGAGAGATTTTCTCAGACTACTGAATGTTTTTGTGAAAAATAATCAGATGAGAAATAAAGAATGTTCATATCTGATAAGTAGCTCTGATAATATTGGAATATTGGAATTATTGCAGTAATGTGGGGTTGTGGCTAGTTTCAAACAATTAATGGATCAGTGGAAAGAGTAAAAAATGAAGTTCTTGAGGATATGTCATATATCAAATATAGAAGGTAACTTATATATTTAAGTTAAATGGAAAAAATGTAACTGATAAATAAAATGCTCATGATGTGGAAGTGCTAGATCATCAGCAATTACAATTTAAGACTATTTGTGAAATTCAGCCTTTAAAATCATGACTGCTAAGAGAAAAATAGGTACCTGAAAATAATATCCCAAATTATCAATAGAAATTATTTCAGGTTGGTGAGGCTGTCTGAATACCCTTCATTTGCTCTTTGCCATGAACTATTCAACTCTGATCATATGCTAGTTTGGAATAAGAAGGAAAAGTTTCATGCAAGCAGCAACAGCAAAAACAAAATAAATAGCAGCTAAGACTCATCTGAAGCTTTTCTCTGATGTGAAATTACATGAACAACAGTACCCCTCTCTCTCTTAAGGTGGTTAACATCCTAGAAGAGGAAATGGCTAAGTATACAGAAAATCTCAATATAGAGAATAAATCCCAATTACTGTTGCATATGAACTATGTGAAACTATGCTCATTTAAATAAATTTTGGCATAATAATAGTACCATAGACAATCACGTATAATAGCATCATTTTCTTTGACAGAATTTTGGTGAAATTCACTACTTTCATGAGTTTTAAGGAATGATGCTGTCCTCCTTATCTTGTCTACTGATTAGCCACCAGCCAACTCAGACTGAACACTGACTGACGTGAGGGACAGGAGGCAGAATGAGAATCCAAAGTTAGTAAAGAATCCAATACAAATATTCCTTGTGAATTTAATTGATGACTGTAGAAAAACAGGTCTACAATGTCCAATACTCACTTAGTCATGTTGCTGCAGTCACAAGTGTTGCCTAAATTTTTCTCTTTCTATTCAAGTTCTAATGTTTACAGCTTATTCAAAAAGCAAAGATACAAGGTCATGAGATGAGATTTTCTGTTTACTGACAGGGAAAAGCATGAAAATACTCATTTTTACATGTATAATGCTTTTAGTAAACACTTTTGATTTTTAAATGTTGAGTTCTCTTCCTTTCATACTTGTATTGGGTGGTATACTATGTACCCCCAAGTCCTCATATAATTTTGATGGGGCTGAGTTATTGGTTCGTTATTGGTTTGTTGTCTGGCATGGGGATTGGCAATGTGAGTGCTGTGCCCGCCCAGGGGTGGAGCCGACATACAGCGTAAGGGAAGGTGGGTCTTCCTCTTGCTCGCTTCCAGGCTTCTGCTTTCTCTCTCTCTCTCTCTCTCTCTTTCTCTCTCTCTCTCTCTCTCTCTCTCTCTCTCTCTCTCGTGCCAGCACACCTTGCAGCTTGCAGCCACCATGAACAGCAGCCTCTCCACGCCATGCTGACTTGGAGCCAACTAAGTAGGACTGAAACTCCTGAGAAACTGTAAGAATAAACCTTTGCTTCCATAATTTTGGGTGTCAAGTATTTTGTCACAGCAATGAGTGAAAAGTAACTAAGACAATACTTAATTAGTGTTTTCACTAAGAGGGTAGACTCTATGTAGTAATCAAATAAATGATAGCATTCAGAAATATGCTTTCCTACAAAGAGTACATTTTTTCACTTTTAAATGATTTTCTAACATTTTTACCTATGTGTTTCAGTCACAATTTAATTGTTAGGTGTGTATATTGGAAAGCAGGCAGATATCTTCCATTGATAACTGAGAATTTACTAAGGTGGCTTTAGGGGCAAATTTCTAAATGAATATTTGAAAATATTGATGATTTGATCAAAGTTCTTTCAATTTGATGGCTCCTTGACAAAGCAAGGTCCAAGTTAAAACATTCTTTTTAGTTTGAAAAGAAACCTCCACTGAGCATTGTTTGTTTCATTTCTTTTCATGTGACATTAACACCAAATTGAACTGAGTCTCAGATCTGATGGGAATTATCACACATATTGTGATAATGAGTTACAATTGATGCAATTTTTACTGCATAATCAAAGAGGCTTGAATCTCAGGATTTGAGCTATGGGAAGTCTCATCCCAGAAATCACATGCAAACAGAATGACACCACAGTAGGAAGCTCAAACAACTTTATTAATCAGCACCATCTCTGTTTAATTCAGTGTTAAGTGTCTCTGTTAAATAACATTGCCTCTCTGGTGCTCATCATGATCTTGGATGATTAAAAAGCATTTGGATAATATCTGTAATAGAATTAAGCTCGCTGAACTATGTATACCATTGAGTTCTGGGGACTAAATGAGACGCAAGTTTTCAGCTGTCAAATTAAGTAGAGTAAGTTAAAGCAAATTGAAATGATCCTTCCCCAGAGATGCAATAAAGAATGGTGTTTATTGTTATTTTTGAAAATTTCATTTTTAAAGGCAGATGCTGATGGTGGTTTGTGAACAAATATTCAAAGGCGTCTTTGGAGAAGAGATGTAGAAAACAAACCTGAATAAAATGCTATTTCCTTTGTCTTACGTACTTCATCACAAGTCAATTCCTTGGCTGGATGTGGTGGCACATGCCTGCAATCCCAGCACTTGGGAGAATGAGGATTACTGTGAGTTTGAGGCCATTCAGGGCAACATAACAAATCCAAATCCAGCCTGAACTATATAGCAAGACCCTGTCTCAAAAAAAAAAAAAAAAAAAAAAAAAAAAAAAAAAAAAAAAAAAAAAAAAAAAAAAAAAAAAAAAAAAAAAAAAAAAAAAAGAAAGAAACAGAAAAAGAAAAAAAAAAGCCAATTTTCAAGCCACCTAGAGTGGACTGTTTTATTATTCATTTGTTTGCATATTTCTCTTAACTTCAAAAAAGTGATATTTTACTATATAAGGATTCACATTGTTGAAATTGAAACATTTAATAAATAGTTTAATATATTTTAAAATCTTTTCCTAAAATCTGACTAATGTTCAGGTAATGGTTGATTGATTATGTCCATTTAAAATGTTTAGAAGTGTAACTAAATTGACTCAGCAATTCTACACCCTAGGGTGTAGAGGACGCACCCTACTAAAAGGGAAGTGAGAAAGGAGGGGCTCGCTTATATTCTTCGGGGGAGCTCCAGTCTTTGCCTTCAGTTTGGACATCATCTCCTGGCTTCCAGCACACACTCTTTGGCTTCCTTTGTGGACTCTTCAGTTGCCTGTCGCAGACCCATCGCCTCCTGATCGCACTTGCACAGGACACTGCAGTGAGCTCCAGACCTTGGACTGAATCCTGAGGTTTTCAGTGTGCAGACGCCCTCTGCACTCTTCCTTATCTGACTCTCTGGGCGACCATTGTGAGCCGATCCTGTGATTTCTCATACATTTGTGTATCTTGTATTATATCTGTTTTTCTAGTAAAACACTGACTGATACAATCTACAAGCAACATGCTCTTTTGACCTCAAAATTGACAAAATAAATCATCCAAGGACTTTGCTGAAAGGACCAGAATTTAAAGCCATATGGTATTCTTCTTCATAAATATAAGAATAGCACATCATCTAAATTACACGGTCATAAGAACAACAAAGAAAAATAATTAAAGGGATCCTTGAATAGTCTGTCTCCCTTTAGTAATACGACATTGTCCTAGACCCTAAAGGTGAGGAAGACCATAATTCTGACACAAATAATCTCAAAATACATGAGAAAATTTGTTTTACATGTGACCACTTGTTTAGAGTCCAGTAATGTGTGACTGTCACATGCCAGGGACGTCGGACATCTTGGCAAGAGAGAAATTTAAAGGCTTGACAGGTTGTAAATGCATATTAGTAAATTTTCAAGGCACTTAGAGGCGTAATTCAAAACTCAACAGTGACCATCTTCTGCAATTCTACGTGTGAGCAAGGTGCTTAAATACTTTGAGTTTTCTGTTCCATTTATTAAAATAAATGGATAAATAATCTCACCCATATGATGATTGTGAAGAGCAAATATACTAAGGTTCCAAAAACATCTAGCATAGTCCCTGAATAGGTCCAAGTAGTTGTTATTTTCCTTTTCAATCTCCTTTTTTACCTTCCTTTAAACATTTTTCCCAGATGATTCAAATAAAAATTAAATTATCTTCCACAGAAATTCTGTGTCAAAGATTGTACAAGACACTGTTTTACAGAATAGTAAGGTTCTGTGCCCTAGAGTATTGCATAATAACTGTATTTTTAAACAGTGCAGCTAGAGAAAACATCTAAATCAACTCAGCCATATTTCTATGTTTGAGTCGTAATTGTTTAGGACAGATCATGACTGTATGATAGGTAAATATTCACATATTTTATTATTATTACCTTGGCTAATTTCATTGTCATCCACACTCACAATCCATCTGCCCCCCACAGTTGAGGAGCCTAGAGCAATTGCTACTGCAATTTTTCTAGCTTCATTTTTGCCTTCTGCAACTGCACTTGGGGAAATGACTTCCTGTTAGCATTGGTAGAAGAGCATTTGCATACCAAGAGTGACCCAAAATATCTTGCTCACTGGTATGTCCAAGTACCAATGCTTTTTAAAAAATGCATCTATTTTTTGCATGAAATAGTAATTCAACTGATGGTATTTTTCTGATGTGAATTCATTTATCTCGAACAGACAAGCTCATTTGAAATCAATGGTTTTCATGGAGAGAAGCAGTTTATAACAAGGGCCCTGACTTAGAAATATGTACAAAACAAATATATATATATATATATATATATATATATATATACACATATAGACTCTTCACTATATGTTCAATCTTATCTCTACTTTTGTATTTGCTCTCAGTCTTCCATTTGTCTGTTACCATAATGATTATGCATGAAAACAATTTGTCCAAGGTCATACAGCCAGTAATCAGCAACCTGAGAGTCGATTTCATTCCATTTGTGTTTGGCTTCAAAATTTGCACTTGATATATGACACATATTTTTTCTGGAAATCACTTCATAGTTTTAGCACTTAATACAAAAAAAATTACACTGTTTTCATAAAAAAGAAAAAAAAAACAAACAATTCCAAAAACCCAGATTGGAAATTTTCTCTCAAATTTTAAAATACAAGAAAGAAGAAAAAATCAGGATCCAAGAAGTTTATTATCTCTGCATGTATTTTTAATCTCATAATTCAAAAGAATTTTTGCTATTTAATGCTTTGACAGCTGTACAATGAGCCACATAAGACAAACTAAATATTTTTATTTAATATTTTCTTTAAATGAATTTATATTTATACACATAAACTTTCTATTTGACTCTCTTCAATCATGTATAAGGAGCAGAACATTTTAAAAAGTTTTTTCATTAAAAAAGGATAAAAAATTTATTAGCATTCAAAGAATTCACTTGGAAGGAGGTAACTGAGGAGCTTCCAATTATTCTCTAGAAGATGATGATTCAAGGTACTCCATGCTGTCAATCTAAGAGTTTATGACAGTCTCAAAATCTAGTTATTTCATAAAGGATCTTGGAAAATTTCAACTACTTGTCAGAAAACATTTTTTAAGTCTAATTACAAAAAGCAGTAAGGTAGGAGAAGGAAAAAAAAATCCACCATCTCACAAGAATTGTATTCCAGAAAATGGTAACTGGGTCAGTTCTACAGTTTTTATTTCTTTGTTGGCTTGTTTGTTTGTTTTTGTTCTTTATTATTTTATGTAGATTTAGCCTTTGATGTGTACTAGAAGCTATGCATAGAAGTAGAGTTCACAGAAATTCAGACCTCAGTTTCAGACAGATAGGACGTTTCAATCGGAACCCTTTCCAGTATCCTAAAACCTTCAGGGTTCTGATCACCGTCCACGTGGCGTGCGGGGAGGGTGTGAATCCCCACAGAAACCTTCGCGCAGTGGGCGACACTCAGCGCGCTCCCAAAATGTACTGCTAACAAGGATAAAGGATGGGTGACCCTAACGGCGATCAGTACTTTATAAGTAGCTGTCATCTAGGGCAAGAACTCAAAAAGATGAAAACCTTACACATAACGTGGGTCTAGTGTCATTATCTGTTAAAGGAGAAAATGCTAGAGCTGATGTCTACCTTCATAGGACTATTAATTAAATGTAGAAATGCAGTCTGCCGTAGATTAAGATCAATAGCTTTGACGATTGACACTGAGCTGATTTTAGTTCTCATCCAGATCTGGTATGATTTTTTAGATCAGATTAGGATCAATAAAGAGTGGATACTGAAATAAAGATCAAAGTTCAAATTCACGTGGACGAGGAGAAGCAACAGATGACGGAGCACACCATGAAAGTGGATGCGAAATTCAAGGCAGGAGGAGGCGGTCCGAGCTGGAAATGGTAAAGTTTTGCCTAACATTCTTTCATCCTCTTATCCTTCTTCCTGCCTTCTCTGTCTTAAACATTTCTTTATTGTCAGGTGAGGAGAGGGTTCATACCTGGAATCACTTTGCATCCTAGACATCTTGAAGGGAAAATGCTGCCTTGGCTGTCTGTTAAACAACATCTTTAAAATGTATTGAGTCAAGCATTATGAGCCATGTCTCTGATAGCAGCACTCGGGGAGGATGAGGCAGAAAGAACACAAATTACTGCCATTCCTGGGCAAAGTAGTGACTTACAGAGACCTAGTCCTAAAAAATAAAAAAAAAAAAATTAAATAAAAGACTTGAGTATATAGCTCAGGGCAAAGGCCTTGAGTTTAATTCACACTGAAGAAAAAAAAAATTAGTTAACATAACCAAAACTATTTTCCAGAGCTGAGCAATTTGATTATTCCTAGATAATTAGGTACCTTTTTGAGGTTTTTTATTTGCATTGTGACAACAGTTCTTACAAGAGAAAGTTTTAAATTGTTACTTTAAATTCTTATCCAAGCATTTATTATAATAATGTATATTATACTTCATCTTGAATACATAACTACATTTTCCATTCATTGCAATTTTCGGTAACTGTATTTTGTATAGTACTTCGGTTAATTTAAGTCTACACATGCTCGCTGAATGATTATGTATGCTATAGCTTCATTATTGTTTTCAAAAGATCGTTTCCAGTCTGTCAAGTATCACACTAGCAGCTTTACTTGTAATTTGAACCCTAATCTTCACAGGGAGGAATCATAGAGGCTATCTCCATCTCCAAGATGAAAAAGCAGAGGCTCAAAAGAATTAGCCTACAACCACTAGATCTAGATTATGACAGAGACAAGATCTCGACTCAGGCATATTTGGTGCCCAGATTTTTGACTCTTTTCTCTCTGCTCGATGGCTGATTGTCATCATATGCATCTGGAAGGCAACCATAGAAAGATTCATATTCATTTTTTAGGCATTTAGTAGCTCCTTCTAGAATATCTCCTATGTATGTATAAGCACTTACATTATGCATTAGAAATAAGAAACTAAAGAAAACCGCTGTTCACACGAAGAACGTGAATTCTCCCTCGGTCACCAAACCAACATTGGAAAGCAGCACTTTGAGTCATTCAAAGTTAAGTCATTTATTGAAAGTAAATACAAAATTTAAAGTTGGAGCATGTGCAAATTCGAAACAGCTATTATTTGAATTTGGTTTTACTAACTAAAAGTATTAAAGAATTCAAAGGTGACAAAGTGCCACTGTCATCTGGATGCAAGTGCTGCAGGCTCGGAAATACCACCAGGAATCAAATCTGCATTTTAAGATGATTTGTAAACCAAGCAAAAAAGTGAGGATCATTTTAGTGCCCTTCATGTCTCTTTTAAATTTTATTCGCTCATCTCATTTTTTTTCATTAAGATGTGGCACGTATTTCGAGATGGATACCACTCATGACATGTATGTCCAGAGGTGTACTGTAAGTGAGCGTGTGTGTACGGAGGTACAGTATGTAAGTGTGCGCGCATGTATTTATTTATTTTTCTTCCCAACATGGTTCTATGCTCACCTTTCAAACAAGGTTAATTTGATGTTGTACAAGTAGAAGAGACGTACATGCCATGGCATAAATTCACTACATTAAATGTTGATAAACTAG
>RJWM01020222.1:0-37569 GCA_004363535.1 Dasyprocta punctata
CAAGGCTGGCCTGAGCTACATAGTGCGACCCTGCCTCAAAAAACTAGGGCTGGGAGTTTGGCTCATCGGCTTAAGCGCCTGCCCTGGCAGGCGCGAGGTTGTGAGTTCGATCCCCGGTGCCGCAAAAAAAAAATAATAATAATAATATAAAATGATCAAAATGATTGTAATAGAAATCATGTTTCCAGTTGGAGCCAGGAGCAATATTGCAATCAATATTAACATTCTGCTGTAACAAATGTTAGGAAACAGATTGGTGATGACCAGGCACTGATCCCAGCAGGAACAGAGAATACCATGTGAGGACCGAGTCCTGGTCACAATGTGAGGCCCAGTCCTGGATTAGCACCCCCCAACTATGCTCAGCCCCACCTCTTCCCCTGTTCAGGGAGCAGAACTAACAGCTCCCCCGCCATTTTGTCTTTGGTCTTTCCCAAGAATGCTATTTTCATGTAAATATTACCTGAATGGTAACTATGCAAGCACTTATCATTGCCTCTCTTACTCTTTCACTTTTGGGTTGGGCTCCCCATTACCCCGTGGGAAAGCTTGTTCTGTTTTCTCAGATCCATAATCTTTAAGCTTCCATTTTAAGTCAGTTATCAATGTTTTACAGGTCCCATCACCAGTGTGCACTGTTGCTTCAACCCATTGCCACTTTCTTCTAGACAGACTCACAACTAAACATATTCAATTCTCTGGACCAAGTCTTTAACCAAATTTCCTCAGTCATCTCCAAAATCTTGGATAGCACCTGACTTTTAATGTACTCCTCAGGGACGGTATCAGAATAAAACGTCTCCAGAATAATTGTTATGTTTGAACTGTTTTCTGTTGCTTTGAAATGCACATAAATGTCACTGGACATAAAGTTCCCCGATGTACATTGTCTCCCTTGAGTTCCTTGATATCACACCACTGATGTTTATCTGCAGTGGCGGGCCTCACACTGATTTTCCTTCCCTTCTGGGCAGTCAGTCTTTTTGCCTCAAAGCCCAACTCACTCTTGCCTCTTGTCTAGTAACAACATTACTAGACAGTTTTTAGAATGGGTCATTCCAGCTCAGTTTCTCCCAGGACAGAGTGAGTTCTTCCTGTATGCACTTGGGTCTCTTTTCTTTTTATGGAATTTGTTTTCTTGAGTCTTAGTTTTAAATATTTGTTCGGTCTCATGGTTTTAGTTTTCCTCTTCATTAATTCTGTTATCTATTTTAAATCCTCTTCCCCTGTGTTCTATTTCTGTCCTGAGTTTTCTTCCACTTGTATTTCACTTCTTTGTATTGCATTTCTGTTCTCCTGATTCTAGAAAATTTCTATGCTTTATTCCCTTGGTGGTATTTCTGACTATGTCTGCTCTAGCCTGGTATCTTTCCAGTCAACTTATTCTAATTAAGTTGTTTTGTTTTTCTGCTTGCTTTTTCTGTTTGTATGAAGAATTTTGCTTTCAGCTCATCTTTGTGGCCCACTGCCAGTCTGAAGTTTGAAATTTTAGGTATAGGATGGTATTTCTAGTCCTGCTCGTGATTTATTGGTTAAACTTGATTAATTTAAGTATGATGTTGTAGTCTTTTTGTGATGGCTCTTCTCTGTTCACAATCTTTTCAGTCATTGCACTTTTCAGTTGCTGTTTGTGGATGTTCATGGGGATCCTTCCACTGTTCCTAACTTTGGTTTTCCTGGGTTAGCAATAGCAAGCACCTTGGGGCCCAGGCAACAGTCATGGAGCCCCATGGTCCTTGGTTCAAGAGTGGCCTCTTCTGTTGCTGCAGTAGGGACATACTTGGAAGTAGCCCTCTATGCCCATCACAAATGAATGGAAAGAGGAAATGAAGTATGCATATACAATGGAGTACTACTCAGCCATAAAGAAGGATAATTTTAAGTTATTTGTAGGAAAATGGATGGATCTTGAGCCTGTAATACTAAAGACACTGAAAGGCAAATACCCCATGGTTTCTCTCTTATGAGAAACAGAAAATACAAACAATTTAAGGAGTAAACTAAAAGAGAGATAATAAGAAACAGTGGGGCAGACTCTACGGATATGAGAAAGGGATCCAGGGAAGAAAGAGAATTGGGTAAGGGGAGTGTAATTACCAAGGTAAAGTGTGGCTTCCTTGATTTTCCCACATCCTATGCACTGAATCCACAGCCCCCAGACTCTGTTCCTGCATCCTGTCACTGCAAGATGGACATGTGGACTGTTTTCTTTGGGGGGGGGTTGTTTTTTTTTTGTTTTTGTTTTTGTTTTTTTAGGTAGGATCCCCCTATGTCATCCAGGCTGTCCTTGAACTCACTGTGTCACCAGGCTGGGCTTGCACTCCCAGCAATTCTCTTGCCTCAGCCTCCTGGGTGCTGGGAGGCGTGTGCCACTGTGCCCACTTGGAAGATGAATCTGTATGTGTATCAATGACTCCCAAAGATGAATGAGGCTGCTCTGTGTCACAAACTACATGAAGCCTGGTACTGCTCTTGCTAACTCGGTCTGCTTTCTTCTGATTTTCTCAAGCTGATTTGGTTCTATAGACTTTGCTTCCTTTGTGCCCTTGTGACCAAGACTGGAAAAGGTGTTTTCTCCTGCTGAGAACCTCCTCTCCCTAAGCAATGCACCTCTCAGACATACCCTTCAATGCCTTGTGGCCACGGTCCTTAGCCCTGGCCCCCCTGGGCTGTCAGCATGGGTATTCAGACAGACCCCAGCGACTGCTGTCCATGGAGGGTCCTCAACCCCAGTGCATGGACTGAGAGGAGTAATTGCAATGTCAGAGCTGAAAATAAATCAACTGTCCAAATAAATGAAAATAACTGGTTACAGGCATAGTTGATAGTGTGTTTAGCCATTGCAAATTATGTTTGAGAAAGCTAATTAATGATGTGAAAGGTATTCTTAATTGGGAAATCAAGACACTGAATTTTGTGTCCAGTATGGCTTCACTTCGTTTATTCATGTGTAATGGTACATAAAGGATAAGAGGGAATACTATGTGCTCAAACGCTCAGTGGGATGGTGAGTTAGTGTTTCTCTACATTTAAAAATTCCAAGACAACAGTAACAAGAAGTTAGGATACCAACAATGAAGCACGTCTTCATGCACCAAATATCACACATTTAAAATACAAGAAAGAAACAAAATTCATAGCAACAAGTGAAAAGTGTTTACAAATCAAGTAAACAAGACTGATTTATTATCAGAAATGCAAAACCTTATGGAGGAGCAGGAAAGAAAACGTAACTTTTGAGTAACGATATAAATATTTCTTCACAGCTGAAAAGTATGAAGTTACAATCATTTCTTCACAACGTCATCCACAAACACAGAATCACAGCTGTGAGCAGTTATATCCTTTGTCTAACGGCATAAATGGAAGGTTTTTTTTTCAGTCATGTGTTTAATACTCATGAATGAAACCATCATCGACAAGGCCAGCACTGGCTGTGCATTATCCGCTGTTCGCGGGCTTGAACCTGGTTCCGGGAACCTCTCCTCTCCTAGTACCTTCAGGGAGGCCATGGGCGTCACCACCCCAAGTCTCCCTTTGCTGGGTCCCAATCCCACTGTGTTCAGTTTGCTGTTGTTTTGGGATTGTTTTGGCTTTTCCTTTTATTATTAGTGCCTATTAAGTTTACAAACTATTGGGCTTCGATACCCACTCTCAAAGAGCGTAGGTAGGGTCCGCCGGGAAGAAAACTGCCCTTTCTAATGTGCTGGTAACTGACAGTACTCTTGGCTGGAGGAAACACTGATGGGGTAAAAATGGAGGAAACTGGGGAAGAATGAGCAGGAATTTTTCATAGCTACAAAACCCAGCAGGGTAAATGTGAAGCACTTTGAAAACAAGTGACATTCAGAAAAGAAAAATGGAAATAGATTACAGGACCTCTGCAGTGCCCGCCACCCCTTAGGAATTTGCACATTAAAAACAAGGGAGCCTGCAAAGAAGAAACCCAAACTGTTCCGAGCGTGGACTGTGCCCTGCCCCGAGGAACCCCGCTGCGACACCCCTTGGGCGTGCTCCATGCAGGTGTCCGAGGAGCCAGCCACAGCCACGGCCCTTGTCAGGTCAGGGGCGTCTGGGAGCTGAGGCCGGAGAGTCAGTGTGACCCGGAGGGGCTCCCACCTGGCCACACCTGGTTCTCAGGGAGATTCCCCTGCGTGGGCAGGACGGGTCTCCAGGCACCCGGTGGGCGTGAGGAGGGCGGCCAAAGCCCAGCAGAAGGCCTGAGGCGGGGCCAGCCGGAGTCCTGCAGGCCTCGGACAGTGCACAGCCACTGTGCTCCTGGGCCTGGTGACCCCGCATCACCCCCGGGAAGGGGAGGTCACTTGAGTTCCCTCATTGGTGAGGGGCTCCTGCTCTTGGTCCCCACTGGAGGAGGGATGGCTTCTGTGGGTGGCTGTTACCATGTCCAGGAGAGAGAGACAGAGAGAAACAGAGAGAGACACAGGGACAGAGAGAGACACAGAGAGACAGACACAGACAGAGACAGAGGGACAGAGATAGATAGAAAGATATTCCACCAGAAACAGAGACAGAGGGACAAACAAGCAGAGACAGGAACAAAGAGAGACAGAGGGACAGACAAACAGAGACAGGAACAGACAGAGACAAAGGGACAGAGACACACAGAGAGACAGAGACAGTCATGAGGGACAGACAGAGACAGAAAGAGACAAAGAGAGACACAGAGAGAAAGGAGGCAGCCAAGGGGGAGAAGAAGATGAAGAAGCAGGTGGAGGAGGGAAGAGGAGGAGGGAAGAGAGAACACCAGCACAAAAAAGATAAACTCTTTTAAAATATTTTAAGTAATTTTTTTTTTTTTTTTTTTTTTTTTTTTTTTTTTTTTTTTTTTTTGTCGGTACTGGGGACTGAACTCGAAACCTCAGGCCTGTCAAGCAGGCACTGAAGCCACCGAGGCAAAGTCCTGGCCCCATTTCTTTTTTAGGGCAGGGTCACACTATGTAGTTCAGGCCATCCTCGTTCGAACTGTAGCCCAAGCTGGCCTTGAACTCACAACGCTCCACCTACCTCAGCTTCCCCAGTGCTGGGATTAAAAGCGTGCACCACCACGCCCAGCTTTAAATAAATATTTTAAATAAATGTTAGAAGAAGCACACCTGTACATTTACATTTTTCCCTATGCTTGATCATACTGAAATTTGAACTCCAGTTTGGAAATACAAGGAAATGTTAGGAGTCACCTCACCCTAACTCCTGCTGAAATGCATCTTTGGAGACCTGGCTCCCTGCTCCTCCTCCTCCCGCATCCCCAGTGGCCCCCGGAGCTGTCTCTGCCCCTTTTCCTGGGATGGGCACATCAGGCTCCCACAGGATGCAGACCTAAAGGAAGGTGTCCTGGCATCCTGCGCAGTCCGAAGGTGTCAGGAAACAGGAACAGGGACAGGAACAGAGAATTTCCCCAGGCAAAGCCAAGGAGGGCGGCATCTGCTGAGACACTGGGAAGAAATAACTCTATCCAACAGGGCTTCACGTCACCGCATCCAAGTTTAACAACTTTTAAGAAGAACTTCATCATTTGATGAGTTTTCTCCTTAAAATGTTTGTTAAATGAAGATGATTTGGTGGGGTAAAAATACATTATCTGCAAAACATCCTGTGTCTAATCTAAGCATGGTTAGTACTGGTGAAGCGAATGCTTTCTCAGCTGAAAGTGTTAGGGCACAGAGAGGCATCATTTTGATATAGGGGAATGAAACTCCCAAACTCCTACATGTCCAGCATGAGTTCCTGTTCTCTAAAATCAAAGAATGAATTTTAGGAACAACGGAAGGTAAGAGCAGAACATATTTATTGAGAGAAAGAAAGTTTCTGTCTGAGGGACAGAAGGGGGCCCGAGCGGGTTGCCAAAGACTCTGTCATTTTTAGGGACTTTTATAGAGTAAAACCATGAGGTTAGATGGGTCCAAGGCCAGGGAAAATGGGAACCTGCAAGACAGGCATAAAGTGGGACATATGGTTAACCAATAAAACTAATTGCTCAGGTAAAATTGATTAAAACAAGGACAAATACGGAAGTGAGTCACGTAGTAAGCAGGGATGCTTAACAGCAGTGACTCATCCTGTAGGGGTTTGGGATGCTGACTCCTGACTTCCTCAGGATGACAGAAAACTATTTAGAATATCAGTCCTTAGGATATGGGTATATTTTTTCTGTCTTTTGTGTTGAGATCTGGCCCACAGCAGGAGGTGTGTGTCTCTTTCAAGGTCATAAGACATCTGGTCCTCTGTGCTGGCTCCTTTGAGGGCCTAGCCCAGTCTGACTGCCTATAATATTTCTATCTGACTCAGTTGCTTGTAACAATTTGAAGATACTGGTGATTTTAAATTTAATGATACAAGCCGGGCGTGGTGGCGCACGCCTTTAATCCCAGCACTCGGGAGGCTGAGGTAGGCGGAGCGTTGTGAGTTCGAGGCCGGCTTGGGCTACAACGCGAGCGCAAGGCCGGCCTGAGCTACATAGTGCAACCCTGCCTCAAAAAACCAGGGCCGGGAGTTTGGCTCAGTGGCTTAAGCGCCTGCCCTGGCAGGCGCAAAGGCTGTGAGTTCAATCCCCGGTGCCGCAAAAAATAATAATAATAATAATAATAATAATAAAATAAATTTAATGATACAAGCAACTTTGAAGATTTCAGGTCAGTTATGAAAACATGCAAAATAAGACATTATACACATAAAAATGTAGAAAAATATAAACCAAGCTGGGCGTGGTGATGCACGCCTTTAATCCCAGCACTCAGGAGGATGAGGTAGGAGAAGCGTTGTGAGTTCGATGCCGGCTTGGGCTACAACGCGAGTGCAAGGCTGGCCTGAGCTACATAGTGCAACCCTGCCTCAAAAAAACCAGGGCTGGGAGTTTGGCCAAGTGGCTTAAGCGCCTGCCCTGGCAGGTGTGAAGTTGTGAGTTCAATCCCTGGTGAGGCAAAAAATAAAAAAAAAATAAATATAAACCAGAAAAATACAAGTAACATGATATTAGTGAGACAAATACGGCTAAGAAAAAAATATATCAATGTTGCCAATAACTATTCTGCATATGTAATTCTGAATGTTTAGAAATCAACATAGTGATCATTATTGTTTTGTTTATACATTCAAGATGCTCATTATTTTTCAAAATTAGAAAACAATAAAACCAACAGTAAATAAAAATTTTCAAACTCGGTAAATAAAGTTACAAGAACAATATCATTTTAATTATTTTTGATACTCTTATTTCACTCAAAAGCATTCATTTTGGAGCTGGGCTTGGGGCCTAGTGCCTTACCCCCAGTACTCTGGAAGGCTGTGGCAGAAACATTTCAAGCTTGAGCCATCCTGGGCAGTGTGAAAAGTAGGGAAACCCCACCTCAAAATAAAAATAAAAGGGTTGGAAACGTGTTTGCAGCAGGAATAGTACTTGCCCACAGTTATGTATCATAACCTCAAGAAGGTCTCAAGAAATCCATCTCCTGGGTGGAGTCTTGCCCCGTAAGGGCTGCACTGGTCCATATCCAAGCCCCCTCTGCCCACGCCCTGGAGTACTGCTTGGCAAATAAAAACATTAACAATGAGCATGGCATGTCTGACTGTATACACTCTTCCCTACCAAGAAAGAGCATTTTAGTCCACAGAAAAAGGCAAAGGAATAAAAGGTTGGAGCGGACACTAGGAACAGGGCCTGAACCTGATTCCTTCAAACCCAATCTTTATGTCCTTGGTTAATCTTAATTCCTGCTGTGAAGAACCTGTCTCTAAATATAGTTACACTGGGGTCTTGAACTTCAATGCATGAATTTTAAGAGAACACAAACATTTAATTCATAACAATTCCCATTGGGAACACTTTCAAGATGAATGGCAAAATCAATTTCACATATTTAGTATTTGTCTAGATTGGACTAGACAAGCATCAACTAAATACCCTTAATTAGTGTAATTCGATTTCTCTGACACACTTTGAGAAAGATTCAAGATTTTATGGCCAATTTGGAGTACCAGGGTGTAGATCTTCACAATACTCAAGAAAATAAAATAATAAATACAGGATTCAAATCCCGCAGATGGGGTCTGTAGTGGACGGTCTGAACACAGATCTTGTCTAAAGGTCTGGGTACTCATGGAGTGGTCCATGGTTTAGCAGCATCAGCCCAGAACAGAGCTAATTAGAAATGCAGGATCAGAACAGTGGAAAATGAGGGAAATTATGAGTATTATTGGTAAAATGAAAAGCTTGCTGGAATAATGGACAAAGCTCTGGAAGCTAATTGCTTTCCAGGACTGGAATCAGGACGTATGACTGGTCATCCAGGGTTCTTTCTAATTGACCAAGCAGTTTATGTTAATAACCTAAATAGGTTAAAGGGAAAGAGTCATATATATATATACCAAAATCAGATTTTTATTTTAAAATACTATTGGTGCCAAAATAACCTTTAATAATCTCCTTAGTGCCTTTCTTTGCCTTTCAGATGCTAGAATCTCTCCAGATAGAAAGCAACTATCTGAAGTTAAACCTTCTGTATCAGTCAGTGCTCACTAGAGAAACAGATGTATTGCAAGATACACAGATCTATAAGAATTTACAAGGCTGACTCACAGTGGGCGCCCCCAGAGTCAGGTGCGGGAGAGTGCATGGTGGCTGTCTGCACCCTGGGGATCCGAAGGACCCGGCCAAGGCCTGGAGTTCACTGCTTGTCCTGCTCTCCTCCTCCCTATCGCAAGGCCGAAGGTCTGCACGGGCAGCTGAAGAGTGTGTGCTGGAAGCCAGGAGATGATGTCCAAGGTAAAGGCGGAGACTGAGCTGCTCTGAGGAAAAGTGAGAAAGGGTCACTACTGTCTCTTCTTCACACCATTCTGGAGCCAGTCCTCCCTGGGCTGGCCTTCCATGCCCAGAGAGCTGCGCTGAGCCGATCTGGTTGGGCATTTGCTGCTCAGTCATGCTTTCCTTTCCCTTCATTTTCACTTCTCTTTAGATTAAATTTCAGTAAGATTAAAGATTACTTTTATTTTTAAAATAAAACCCATCATGAAAGCATATGTGACTAAGAAAAGAAAACCCTCAACTAAAGGATGACACAAATCTTCCTCCTTCCCTCCCTCCCTCCTTGTTCTTTCCTTCCTCCCTCCCTTCTTTGTTTTTTTGTTCTCATTCTTTCATTCTAACTTCTTTCTCCTTGTCCCTTTAGTTCTGCATAAAAATCAGCTCAATGAGAACAACCACGAAGAAGTCATTTGAAAGGGAAATGGGCACCAACTCTAAATTTGCTTTGCATTTTTATAGAATGGTGGCTTTGAGAATTCAATAATACAGAAAACACAACAAGCCCCCAATTCCAAGGGAACAGAGGAACACTTGAAATGCATCTTCTAAAACACTTGCAAATTATATTATTTAGAATCTGTAGGGACTCACAGATTCATAAAAGGAGATACAAATGGAGACTAAATAGCAGTATCCCCATGTAGTGGGGGTCTGGGTCTTACTTCCTTGTCTTTTTCGTTTGTCCACAGAGCACATAGCGGGAGGTACTGTTGGACAAACCTTGAGCAATATTTTATGTATATGCAGCTTGATACAAGGACAGAGGGTAGGAAAAAGTTAAGTAACAATGTGTTTTTCATCATTTCCTCATTGCATAGCCTCCAGCTCATGCCTCCTGGCAAAATAAAAGTCCTTACCCTGATAAATTTCTTGCCTAATTGTTGCAGGAAAAATTCCCAAACCAAACCAAACCAAACCAAAAAGAAAACTCTTTGCCCCGAGGGGATAAGAAGGCAGCATTTAATCTCCACACCAGCAGACTGTTGGGTCTTTACACCAGTGGACTGTTGTGGGAATAATTCCTCAAAAGCAACAGTGCTAAATTTAGGAAGAGTTTAGTTTATTTAGAATTTAGAAGTGGAAGGTACAAAGCAAGGGACAAAAATGTTACATAATCGGTTATGTACATTGAATCATATATTGACAGGCAGGCTAGTCTTGAAACAAAGGAATTGTTTATCATAATACAGAATCACTCCGGGAACAGGGAGGGGCTCTTCCAGGGTGAGCACAGTTAAGGGCATTACTATAACACTGGAGCATTCCGGGGAGGGGCCCTTGAGTCAGCCCAGGGCTCACCTAAGGTCTGCAGCTGGGCTGTAGACACCATCCAGGTCAATTGAATTCAGTAGAAACAACAGAACAAAAACTTGGTCATTGATCTTTAACTGATCATGAAATATCGATAAGTTTGACATCTCTTAAATGTGTTCCTACATTATAATTGTGCCCCAACATAGTCACATGAAATAATGCCCTAAAAAGTACAAAAGAAGGAACTTACAACAGGACTTAATATCCAATTTGATTTGTTTAGATTAAAAATTGCTATCTCGGGAATTGCAAAACCTGTAATAAACTGCAAGTTGAACACTAGTTATAGTGAGATTTCCAATTTATTTTTTAAACGTAATACACACATTAAAATTGGAATATCATGAAACGAAAAATAGTTAAAATAAATGCAGTACTTTCAGTCTATTGTAGGATAAAAATCTGCAAAGTGCAAAGCAAATTCTAGCTGTTTGAGAAAGGTAGACGTGTATGCCTCGGCCTCTCCATGCTTCCTGTGGCCTTGTGTCCTGCCTGCATCGCAATGCTTCAATCTGTGAGAAATGAGTGCTTTGTAAACTGCATCTACTCCCTTCAGTTAATGAAGAAATTCCTTCAAGTTAAATAATGAAAATGATTAAATTCTTATGTACAAAAAAGTTCTTCATTACAAGAAAAAAAAGCAAAATTTAATAAATAAGTCCACCCAGAGTGAGTCCGGAGATCCAGAGAAACATCGCTTTAGGGTAGAGATGCTGCCAGCATCTTCTCTAGAGAAGGTTTGCTCCTAATAAAAATTTATTTTTTTAAGTGACCCAGATGTGACCTCAAAGTGAAAAAAATTAGGAACTGGAATGAAATCTTGGGGGTGAAATGATGGTAATTGCAGATCAGCACTGTGTTGATTCCTAAAATCATTGGCAGCCTTGCACCAACCTTGCAGGAAGGGTTGGAAATAACCGCATGTGCAGGGATGGGCTGGTGCAAGCCCAGGGCCCAGTCACAGCATCCACACAGCAGGCTCCATCTCTCCTAACGTCAGTTCCTTTGCCTGTACAATGAGAATTTTAGTGACAATTCTTCAGAAGGCTGTGGAGTGTGTGTGAGTTGTTGTGATGCATGTGTGTTCAAAAATAGCAGCTCTAGTCAGCAGGTGTGCATTAGTGGTGTGCAAATAGTGATTGTAGTGCATCTAATGCATTTAACCCAAAATGCTGTCTCCTGGAAACCCGAATTACACCTTCAAGATTTGCCATGTCAGAGCACCAAGGGCTGGTATTGTTTAAGACATCAAGTACTTTTTCTGTACATTTCTACATTGAAAATGTGAAACTATGGTCTTTATCATCTCTAAATTTGATCCTTTACCACCACCAAAGTCCACGCATAGTGCATAATGAAGGAAGAAGAGTAAGATTGCATTCATGTTTCCTTTCCTAGTGTGAGTGGTCTACAGCTGCCATCAGCTTCCTTCCCATCAGACTCCTCACATTTACAATGTTTCTATTCCAAAAACACTCTCAAAATTGCAATGGCAGGCCAGGAATCTCCACATCCTGAGAAAGCACTCTAATGTTGTGAAATGTGAGGCAGGGCTCTGAAATAACTAGCGGGGAGCACACAAAGGTAGCACTAGAAAGGCCAGGGCTGGTCCTCTTGCAAATGCACATGACCCCTGTTTTGGATTCCAGAAGGGTCACTGTTTTTTAAATCCTCCACCCTTCAAACTAAGTCTTCATGTCAGTGTACTTGATCTGTGCAACTTCTGTTTTATAATGTGTCACAGAAAAGGTCCAGGTTTAGAACTGTAAGTACTCTGCTCCCAAGGAATTTGTGATTCCTGAGTCACTCAATGCTGTCTGTAGAAACAGACAATCTCAAATCCTCAGTGCTCAGCCTTTTCTCCTGCTTCTGTCTCTGCCAAGCCGTCCTCACATTTTTTCTTACACTCACCTGTGGAAGAGGAGCAGCCTTCCGCAGGCGTGCTGCACGGGACCAAGGCACACGCATACTGGGCCACAGCTCGAGTGTCACCCAGGGTTTCCAGGCAGACGTGGCACATGTGGTATCCATCCACGCTCCACCTTCTAAAGCATTCAGCCACAGTGCCAGCTTCAGCAGCAAAGAGAGCAAACAGACATCTCCTATTGTGGAGAGTGAGAAGGAACATTTGTGCAAAGCAACAGAGTGTGCCATTGGCGATATACTGTAAGAGAAATGAGCTAAGCTTAAGACCCAAAGTCAGTGGGAAACCACGCATTTCACTGGAAGAAAGAAGGAAGTAACAATGTAGGAAGGTTCTCTGAGAAGAACTTTCAGAGGTTCAGAAAAAGAACATTTTGGAAACCAGTGAACCATCCTTTTAACCCCTAATTCTATCAATTCCTGAGTAACATCAACTTGATGCATAGAAAATCTCATCCATCTGCTGTTTCTCCTAGTCCTCCTGGACAGTTCCCCGACTTCAGGTTACCAAATCTCTGTTTTTAATGCTGCTACCCTCCTGGCCTCTCTCCAATGTATCACCCTAATGGCCTTTCCATTTAAATGTCTGAAAATGCCATCTATGCCCACGATCCCACACTGTGTTCCCGTTGTGTGCTAGGTAAACTCTAAACCCTCCACACCACCGTGCCTCATGACTGAGCACCTGCCAACACCCAGCCTCTTCGCCTCCCCTGGCCTCACGCCCACTTCACCCGGGAGTCCTGAGTCATCCAGCTGTGCCCCACAGTCTGCCACCCAAGACCTGGACATAGCATCTATGCCGCAGGACCACAGCACCCGGCCTGCACTGGACTCCACACGCTCTTGCTCTTCTGGGCCTCAGTGCAGTAGTGCCTCCACTGGGGAGTCTGTCCTGATTTGCAGAGATAAAGGAGGAGATTTGTCTTGTGTTTCCCCTGAATTCTGGATACATTCTTGCAACTCATTATCATGTCATGCTTGAAATGTTTACCTGGACATAGTGGACTGGCTGCTGGATTCTTCCGCTGTTCTTTTTCATTATTATATATGGTTGTCTTTGTCACTTTCCTCATTGCTGGGACAAAATACCCAACATCCACAATTTAAAGGAGGAGAAGTTTATTTTGGCTCGAAGTTTCATTTGCATCCATTGCTCCAAGGCAGGAAGGCTTGGAGTTGGAACATGATGAGCGCAGGAAAGGGCTGGGAGGGAGATGTGCCCAGCCAGGTCACAGCCCGGCGATCCCACTCCTGACCACTGACCATGTGTCCAGCAATAGATGTACTGGTGGACCAACCCACCAGTGAACTATGGTGCCTCATGGTCCAGCCACCTCCCCAGAGCCCTGCCTAGGAGCACATGAGATTTTGGGGGGACATCTAGATAGAAATCCTAATAATACTCATGAAACAAAAGCGATACATTCTGAGAAATACACTGAGTCCATTTCATTACTATGTGAATAACACAGAGAGTATTAACACGACCTAAGATGGTTATGCTATCACCGAGGGATCTAACTTCATGGGGCTACCATCTCATAAGTGGTTCATCATGGAGCAGAACTTTGCTGTGGGCTGCAGGACTTAATCAAGTATTTTTTATGACTTTACATTGACCACACCCTAATCTTAGTTTAACATCCTCCTTTGGCCTTCCCCTGAGAACTCCAATCTGAATTTGCTTTTAGAAAACACTCCCATTTATTCTTGATGAAAATCTTGATAACTACCTTGCACTTAAAATTAACAATGCTAATTAAATGCATGAGCAATTTTTAGCATAACTGTATGTGATTTTACTGTTTTGCATGTTAATAGTAGCACTATGGAAAGGAAGAGAAAAATTATAGCTGGGAGAGAGATGAGCTTGAAATACATGGAAAAAATTATCCATAGTGACTGAGAAGTAGTCATGAATTTGCAGATATTTATATTTTGTAAATCAGAGAACATTGTAATACTTTTAATAAAAGTCTTATCTATATTGTAGGGGTGAATTTATTCCAAGTAGTATTTCCTTGGATGCAACCTTAAATTTTTGAGTAGCACTTTAAAATCAAAATATGATGTGTCCCATGTGATTGCACACACAGGGGAGAAACTCTGTGATATGACTAATTCAACCAGCTAACACACTATGATTGAGAAAGACTGCTGCCTCTGTCCATTGGTTTTACTATAACAAAATACTTGACACTAAGGATGCAGTGACTTCACATGGATATAAATGCTTTGTTTTGTTTTGTTTTGTTTTGGTACCGGGGACTGAACTCACAACCTCGCACTTGCCAGGCAGGCGCTTACACCACTGAGCTAAATCCCTGGCCTGATATAAAAGTATTTCTGTGTAGTTCTGGAGACCAGGATGCCCATGATGAAGGTGCAGACAGGCTGCCCTGTGGAGAATCCCGGCTCCTCACAGGTGCTGTGCTCTGTGTGGCAAAAGGGACAGAAAGCAAAAAGGGGGACTCTTTCACATCCTTACTAGGCAGACAAGACAACAGGTGCGACCCTCTCCCTGGGACCTGTTGCCCCAGTGCATCCTGGGCTCTGCTCCTGGATGTACCCACCTAGAGTCCCCGTCATCACACAGCTTCAGTGCTGGAACCTTGGGACACATTCAGGCCATAGCAACTCACATTGAGAAGTCCTTCCTCTTCCTCTGCTAAATGACTGTGACAACAGAAGTCTGCGAGCTGACCTCCCCTACACCCTTCTGAGTTCATCTTCACTCCCGAGTTACCAGGAACCCTGTGAAGAGGACCCAGCCTCCAACAAGACACAGGACAGGACAGCAGCTAGATTGCCAGTGTCGGCATTTCGCGCTTCCTCCCCAGCTCCCGCCACTCGGCTGGAGTAAAAATGCACCTTGCGGACCAAGGCTGATGAGTGACCCAGGTACCTTGCATCTCCAGACTGCTGACCCTGCCGGTCCTCATTTCCCTCTCTTCTTAACCAAAAGATTAAGTTCATCAGTCTCAGGGTTGATCAGATTCCCAGACGCTTACTCACGCTAAACAAAGTCAAAGGAGGCTGATTGACAAAACTAATTTGTAATCTAAAATTCAAATTTTAATTATTAGGCAGGCCAGACATTTGTGTCATCTCAACCAGTACACACTCTTCCCAGAGGAAAGTACACTCTGATGAGCTTGAACTGGAAATATGACTTCACCAGGGGGAGTTAAATTATATGATTAAATTTAACATCGTTAGTCTCTGATAGCTCTGTACCTGTCTTTAAAATAGATATCTCACTGCAAGGCCAATTGCACTCTTTAATTAACCTGGCAGGGCATGCTCTCCTTTGTGAAGGTCCGAAGGCCGTGGCCCAGGTCTGCCCCTGCAATTCTTCATCCATCCCTCTTCTGTGACTTAATGACCTCCATTCCTGTTAACAGAACTTCGGTTTGGTTGTGAGTGACATGAGCCGATGTACACGTCCTAGTGGCCTTCCGTAGGACCCTGCATGAAGTCTTCAGTTCACTTTTCAGTGGCCAATACTGTTTCCAAGTCAGCACACACAGGGGCAAGTGAAGAGCTTCCCTCCGTAGATTCAGCCCCTGACGCCTCACCCCTATGACTTCTCCACGGACAGTGTCATCCAGTGTGGGAAGATGGCTCTGCGGATTTCCCTGGTTCATCTGACCCTCATAGCATCATAAACTCTCCTCTAATCACAAGAGTCGATCCCCATACGAGGCCCTCTGTGTTCTCTGGTTAGCTCCGACCTTCTGCGAGGGGAGACTCGAGAGTGGTGTGGTCCAGGCTCCTTTCCTCTTTGGTGCCTCCTCCCTTCAGCTGGCCAAAGTCACTGACCACACTGTGAGAAAGGCAGGGGTTCCCAGGTGTGAACGCATTGCACACACATCTGTCAAAGACTTGGACTCAGCTTTTTCTTCCTTTTCTAGAACTCAGGTAAGGGAAGCCAGGAGCTCATTCCAGGAGCCCATTTCAAGGTAGGAGATGAGAATGGCCAACGGGAAGCAATGATGTTGGAGTCATTTATTCAAGGTGACAAACAATGTGTGAATTAGAGAAAGGCAGTAGAAATAGGAAGGCACATGCAATCATCTGAAGAACTGGTGTGCTTGGGAGAAGCGGACAGGCTGAAATGCAGGTTGAGATGCCTTCCCATTAATGTCAATATTGGAGAGGACAGAAGATAATAAATTGCTCTGGTTCCATTGTTATTGGAAAATAAATGATGAGTCATTGATAAATGATAAAAGGGTCGTTTTACTGAAGGAGCCTTATTAGCAATCTTTGTGTGTAATGTGAATTTGAAATGACAAGATAAAACTTTATTCTTTCATAGAGTTTAGTGGGCATCTGGTCAAGGGATCTGGATGCTTGTGGAGAGAAACTTCATAACTGGAGAATAGACACACCTTGTAGAACCTACAGGAAGACCATTTGCATTGTATTATCAGTCAATTGTCAGGTAGGTCCAGTGTGTGTGTGTGTGCATGTGTGCATGTACACCTGTGTGTACATGTGTGTGCACGTGTGTGAGTGTGTGCATCTGTGTGTGTGTGTGTGTGTAGAAGAAAATGGAAAACCCCTCCCAGCAGGCATAGACCCACATCAGAAAACACTGGTGGCTTCAGTGAGATGAGGTACAGCGGGCATGTTTGCCTGCCTTTGTTCCCATGTGGTTGAACGTGTCAAACTCAGAGACTGGACCATCACAGAGGCCAAAGAGAGGAAGTGTCCCGTGATGATTCTGTTTCTGCCTTGTGTGTCATGAAAGACCCGGAAGACCAGAAAGAGAGGAAGGAAACTTAGTAAAAAGAGAAAGCTGGGACCAGGAAATGAACTGAGAGAAAACATCCTGAAAAAAATGGAATACTTCATAGAAGTTAATTTAAAAGCCTGTTTTAATAATTTCTAATAAGATGTAGTCTTAAAAGTGAAATGTGAGAAGTATCTAGTGAATAACACCAGATAACCACTGGAGACACAGAGCCCACTGTTTAGACAGTAAATACAGAAGCATCAAAAACTTTTAACATATAGATTTAATTTCTATTCTTAGTAGTTATGAGCCTTCTTATAAGTGAATATTAAGTTAAGTTTGAATATTTTATAGAGATTTTGTTTCGGGTGGGTTTCTTCTCAATCATAACTAATTTGGGGAAAAATAATATTTGAACACATTAATAATTAAGAGCACTGTAGGTCCTTTTTCCCCATATGAAGGAACTAAATTAATGAGGTTCTAATATGCTTGATAAGCATCCTTGAGTCCCCTGGACTCAATTATGTCTGCATTGATAAATGATTCTTCATCTGGAATCTCAACTAAGTTTTCTGTAACTTCAATTACTAAACTCTATGAAAGAATAAAGTTTTATCTTGTCATTTCAAATTCAGATTACACACAGAGATTGCTAATAAGGCTCCTTCAGTAAAATGACCCTTTTATCATTTATCAATGATTCATCGTTTACTTTCCAATAACAATGGAACCAGAGCAATTTATTATCTTCTGTTCTCTCTAATATTGACATTAATGGGAGGGAGATGCATCCAGGGATGAGAGAAAAGCAAGAGAAGAAATAACAAAGGTGGGTGGAGAGCTCAGTGTAAAACCCTTGCCTGGCAGGTGCAAAGCTGTGTGCTCACCCCCAGCACTACAAAACCAGAAAGAAGGGAAAGGCAAATGCAGCTGAGTAAGGCCACCACCATCCTGGAAGCAGCTAGACCCAGGTCCCTGTCCTACGTGTCAGGAGCTGGTCCTCATGGAGTAGAAAGCCCCACGCCAGCCCAACAACCAACTCACTTGTGCAAAAAAGCCACTTTCCTGTAGCTGGGCCAAAATACCCAATATTCACAACCTGCAGGAGGAGAGGTTTGTTTTGTTTCATGGTTTTTAGTCTGTGGTCAGCTGACTCCAAGGCAGAAATCACCTTGCAGCAGGGCCTGGTGAAGGAGAGCTGCTCACCTTGTGGGGGTCAGGAAACAGCAAAAGAAGGCAGGAGCTAGGAGAGACAAGTGGCCTCCAGATCACCCTGGGTGACAGCCTCCATCTAGAACCCCCTCCTAACCACAATTCAGCTGTAACCCCCATGATCCAGTTACGCCCCCCCCCAGGCCCAACCTGTGATTGCAGGATGCTTAGAGACATCTGGATCCAAGCTGTGCCAGAAGAGGCTGTTTAAGAAGGCAAGCATGTGTGGAATACTGAGGAGCTGTTGGACAGAGGGGCCACTAACTCTGTTATACTCCTATCTCTCATTTTCTACCGCAACCAAGACACATGGAAGCTGGTGAAGTCCAAGCATACTGACTAGGATGCTGCTAAGTAGCTTCATCCTCCTCCCGAGGTCTTCAGCTTCTGCAGACCAGCAAGGCTGCCCTCCTGGGCACCTTCCAGGGTGGGCACCTTCCAGGGTGGGCACCACCATGGCCACTGGAGCTAGATTTTGCATCTTCTTCCTGCAAGAGCTAGTGCGGTGGGGTGGACACCTTTCCTCTAGGAAATGCCCTTCCTCTTCCCTGATTTGTGTCCCCTGGTGCTTCTAGACCCCTGCAAAGACTTTCTCAGTGTCCCCACTTCCTCCTCTGGTGCTGTTCATTGCTCTTTGCTGACCTGTGGGGCTGAAGCAGTAAGCTCTCCCAGTATCCCACCAAATGTCTTCCTATTTCTCTCCTCTGCTTGAGTGGGGCAGAGTCTCAGCAACCCTTCACGTGCAGGTCTGCCCTGCATCTAGGCACAGCAGGGCCTCAGGGGTCCACTCCATCAGCAGATGCCCTGACAGGTCTGGGACATTGACGACAATTCCTAGAGAGGAGGAAGGCGTCCTGACCTTATAACTGGGAATCCTGCATTGAGGAGCAGCCTGCATCTCTTCAGCCTCCTTCAACCTCCTAGGTTTCCTCCACAGGCATGTCAGGAGCTCAGCACAAGAGGATTTTACCAGGAAAGCCACCCCTTTGACCAAAATACCTCCTGCATCCCAAGGTATGCCTCTCCATGCATGTGTGAGGCAAAGGTTTGAACCCTGAGCTACGTCCCCAATGCTTTTAAGTTCTTCCTTAGTTACTAAGGTGCCTGGGCTGAGTTAGAATTTCTGATCTTCCTGCCTCAGCCTCCCAGAGTGCTGGGATGACAGGAGTGTGCCACCACTCTTGGCTAGGAGCACTACTTTTGTGTTCAGACACTATTCCCTTCCATGGTGAGGATGATGGCTGTTGTCATGGCGCCATGGCCTGAGTCAATGATTCTCACTGTGCAGGGCTCTACCTGGTGGCACTAACTCCCCTGAGCACTTGGGGAAATGCTGTGACCCCACCCTTCCAAACACTGTAAGTCAGAAACTCCAAGCCCTGCAGGTGATTGTGATGCTGCAGTCCTCCAGGTCTCGGGAGGTTGGTGAAAGTGCAGACTTATGGGCTCTACCCTTGCCTGCTGCATTGAAATCTCTAGGGATGAAGCCCAGGAAGTGGGCACAGCCCTCTGTGGAATTCTCATGCCTGATAAACTTTGAGAACTTAGCTCAGTGTGAGCAGCCGATGATGAAACTTTCTCAGAAGAGCCACATCTTGTCCTAGCTCACCTTTTGAAGAGAAGTACTAGAGGGGAATATTTCAACTCAGGGCTCTAACTACACCATGGCCACCTGCCCTAATATGAGACACGAAGGACTTATTTTCTTTCCTGGGCCCTGGATCTCTCTGGAAGGACAGGATGTAAACACTTGTATCCTATCTGACTTGGTGGTTCATATTGATGGTGAAACTCAGTGCTACCATTCAAGAAATGTTTGCAGGTTTTCAAATCACCATACCAGCATGCTTCTGTTTCCCACTTTGCAAAGCCCACCAAACACAGTATATTTTCAGATTCCTGCACTTTTTCCTGTTATTACCCAGGCTGAACTTTTGCACGAGTTCTGTCTATTCTTCCTATTAGCAACTGTGCTTGGGTTGTTGGTCAGAGACTTAGTGTAGCATAAAATCCCCCCTAGCCAGTATACTTCAGTTTGCTTGTTGCCCAGGTAATAGTTCCTGTTCCGGTTCCAGTTGCTCTTGTTTCTTAGAAATGGCTGGTCACTGTGATGAATAGCTGGTCACCATGATGCACATTGTATAAACCAATCCCTAATTGACAAGCCATTCTGTCTCTGTACTTCCTGTTTCTTTATCCCATATAATCCCTAGACCACCAGAGATCAGGGCCTGATATATTGGGAAGAATTCCAATCAGTGATCATTGACATAAATGAATCTACCTCCAAATCCTGAGTGTAGTTTTGGTGTTTTTGCTTGCCATTGCATCTGGTACGTTGGCTGGGAAGACCAATGATCCTGACCTCTTTGATCATTGGTCATGGTCCTTGAGGTTGAAGCAAAGATACCACTAGGTCTTTACAGGAAGGTGCACCCTTGAGATTTCTTGAGTCCCCTCAGAGGATGACCTGAAGGTCTGGAGAAGGATTCCTGCATCCC
This sequence comes from Dasyprocta punctata, assembly GCA_004363535.1. Classification (NCBI taxonomy): domain Eukaryota; kingdom Metazoa; phylum Chordata; class Mammalia; order Rodentia; family Dasyproctidae; genus Dasyprocta; species Dasyprocta punctata. Next base: position 20,516 of record RJWM01020222.1, read on the forward strand.
TGCTCAAGCAGCCCACATCAGACACTGAAGGGAGGATGATGGAATCTGTCTGTCTGTTTGTGTGTCTGCCTGACTGCATGTCTGATTCTGGTAAGAACCTTGGGGACACTTAGTCTGTCAGTCCAGCTCAGTTTGAGCAGAAGAGTTTGATCAACTCTTGTTAGTTAAGGCCACTCTGAAGGAAAGGGGGGTTAGAATGTTTAACCTGCATGCCTGCTGAATGAATGTGTGAGTGGCATGGGCAGCATAAACAATAGGCTACTCCATCTGTGCACCAAGACTGGGAAGCACTGGTAGAGGTGGCTCATTGGGACCTCACCTATGGTTCTGTGACAGTGGACATATGGCATAATAGAGGCCTTGCACCTTCCTTAGCTAAGTCATGCCTAAATAGGTGAGGAGCATAGCCAGGTGAATGTCTGATGGTCTCTCTCTGAGGGGCACCCCCTCTTTGTTTGTTATGCCATTGTTCAAGGGTATACAACATATACCATAGGGAGATAGAATGGGAACTAACTAGCTAAAACCCACAGTCCCAGACTGCAGGAAATAGGTCTTTTACAGAGTTAAAAATAATTTTTTCAAAGAAAAAAGAGGTCCATTCTTCATGAGAATTCTGCCTTGGCACCTCCCAACTCATCTACTTCCAGTCAATTGAACTAGTTCCACTTCATTGCCTGTATTTGGCCACAGAGTCCCCCCACCCAAACACTCCTATCCTAGTCATACAGCATCATCTAACACACATCTGAGATGACTGTCTGCAATTCCTTCTGTATTCCTCATTTTGACTGAGGAGAATTGGACTGTCAGCCCAAACAAGTGAATTGGCCCTGTTAGGCCTGATTGGATAGGACTGACTGAGCTCTATCAAATTGGGCCCCAGAGAGTCCACATTCATTGCAAAAGTTGGGGGCAAACCTATGAATTTTCTGGTAGACAATAGAATAGAACTCTCTGCCTTCAAAAGTTCCCTCTGTCAAAAAGTTACCATTGCTGGGACAACTCAGCCTCTCACCCCTTCTGCCAGGCACAAACTTGCAGCCTGGGAGGACATCTCCTTCGCACCAAGCCAGTCAGCCTCTCTATTGCCTCTCCTTGCATTTTCAACTTTAACTGTTTCCTAAGAAAAAAGATGATGCCTGCATCAGCCTAAGACAGATAACCACAATCCTGAAGTTCTAAAAACTCGTCCGAGAGGTATGAACTAAAGATTCACCTTCAGGTCTTAGCATCAACCCTGCTGCCTCACTGTGTGACCCCTGTTGTTGACAGATGTCATGGAAAGCATAAACAGGCATGCAATGACACATCAGCCTGATAGACATTAATCACCTTGGGCAAGATCTCCATGCCATCAACAACACAGCCTTCACCTTGCTCTGCAGTTCCCAACCCATACACCATTTTTGCACAGTTCTAAATTTAAAAGAAGTCTTGCTCTGCTTTTGACTCGCTCCAAAAAGCCCCGTATTGGGAAAATCCTGAGATAAAAAGGCCAGTTCTCTTGGACTCAATTACCATAAGGGGCTAAAAACTCTCCCAGCTTGACTCCACACCTGTGTCCTGCACAACAAGACATTCACCAACCCCTAGCTGTTCAGCCAGCCTCAGTGCCACCACCAGTTTTGATTCCTGCACCACAGCTAGTTACTATTAGCAACTAGTACTGACACTGTTTAATACTGAAGAAAACTGCTATATTTTTATTTATTTATTTATTTTGGTCTTTTTGAGACAGGGTCTCACTATGCAGTTCAAGCTGACCTTGGGCTCACTTTGTAGTCCAGGTTGGTCTTGAACTTGCAATGATTCTCCTGTCTCAGCTCCCAAGTGCTGTGATTACAGGAGTGTGCCACCATGCCCAGCCCCACTATATTTTAGATGGGGACTAAACCTGGTTAAAGTAAAAAGTCCTCACCATTGTGGTTGATCCTGATGCTTGGGTGAACACAGTCCTCTCCTGAGCACATACAAACTGAGACTGTAATGTAATAGAGGGCCATGAAGCCTTCGATCAGTGCCACACAGCTCTCCTGGCAAAACTCAAAGAGGGAGGAAAGAAGCCAATGAACATGTATAAAGTTACGGAAGTTACTCACTGGAGCCCCCACTGAAAAGAAATGCTGCCAGGGAAGATCCTGTGAGACTGACGGACACTTTACAAACATAAATTCCTGTACATGCTCGAGTGCCCTATACCTCTCCTGGGACGTGACGAGCCTCCCTCACACTCAGGTCCACTATCCTGGACTTGATATTGACTCTGACTGTACCCCAAAAGAAAGAATAGCACTAATATTAGCATGAAATGCCTGGCAACCATAACCCTAAAATTCTAAGGGCTCATTTCCAGAAGTATGGCAACCCCCATCTGTGTCAAACAGTATATCTCTCCTGCTTGTGAAGCCAGTTCAAGCATCTGATCTGCCATTATCACTGTGATTGCTCTCCTCATAAATTGCCTCAGTCTTCTGCCACCCATAGCCTGCTGGTACACCTGCCTGGACCTAAAGAATACCTTCTTCTACCTTCATTTGGCTCCTGGCTGGCAGCTCCTCTTCACCTTTAAATAGAAAGACCCCACTTCTAGATTCAAAAGCCAAATGACCTGGACTCAACCTCCCAGAGGTTCAAAAATTTGTTCCCTCCTTAAAAAGCACTTCTGATTAATGACACTTCCAAGCTGCCTGCTGGGAAGACAGAAAAGTTCTGCTGTAATCTCTGGTAGAAACTGACTGTAAGAAAGAAACTCCACAAAGTTCTTGGAGCTGCTGTCTTCTATATGTTTACTCAAACTTTCAGCCCATGGGAGCACCAATGGCCCCTAAAGGCTGCCTCCCCACTTTACCTCTATGCTCTAACAGCCACTGTTCTTCTGATCAAGAAAGCTGACAAGCTCACCTTACACCAAGACCTAACTGTCCAGGTGCCACATGTGTACTGGGATGAACTGTCTTAAAAGATGGATCCTCTGACAGATGCTGAGTACACCCTGTTTACTGATGGAAGTAGTTCTGATAGGAATGAAGTCCAACAGGCTAGATATGCTGTGGTCACCTTCAACAAAACTATTTTGTCTACAACTCTCTTACAAGGATGATCTGCACAACAAACTGTTGTTTGAAAACCTGCCACCAATGGCACAAAATAATCTGGTCCAGAGTCCTCAGCACCCTCCAGGGATCCAACTGACTGAAATATCAACTGCAGACATAAAAACTTTACCTGGTATTCTTGGAAGATCAGGGCCAGATCTGCCCCCATTGTTTATCCTGCAAGCTCCAGCCACAGCGTTGACACCCACACCCCAGAAGCCAGTTCAGACTTCAATGTCTGTGTCACTGGCCCTGACCTCATGTGTCGTAGTGGACGTACAGCTTGTAGCCAGTTAAAAGACCAGCTATATCTGTAGACATTCCTGCACATGCACAAAACCCAGGTACATATTAACTACCTCTACAAATTTCAGAAATCCAGCCTTAGAGCTGCTGGAAAATTCACCTGAACAGTTCCTCTGAGGCTCACTCTGAAGAGATAGTGCATGCTGACCAGTCCATGTACAGCTGAAGCATGAAAACACAGTTCACAGGATTGCTCCATACATATTACCCTTGAATTTTCTGTCTTTTCAGGCTGCTTACCCCAGTTCTTTCTTCCCTACCCCTTACCCCCACTAGCTGAGTATTTTTCCCTTAAACTCTGTGAGCTGCTGCCACAAGAGAAAAAAACAAATCAATCAAACACTTGACCAGGATTTGATGAGTGTCCAAGGCACAGTGGACACTCTCCTAGATCAGATTAAGTCCTCCACCAACTTACAGAGTGATGTTACGGAACAGACAGGTCTAAATTCTAGTTGGATCTTGTCTTAGATCACACATAATATGCCAAGCAAGAATTTGCCAGGGAAACTAAAGGAGGGGGGAAATGTAGCAGAAAATGCTCCCCCCACACACCAGTGTACTTCAATTTGTTAGTCGCCCAGGTAATAGTTCCTGTTCCAGTTCCAGTTGCTTCTGTCTCTTAGAAACAGTTGGTCACTGTGATGCACAGCTGGTAACTATGATGCACATTGTGTAAACCAATCTCCAACTGACAAGCCACTCTGCGTCTATACTTCCTACTTACCTCACACAAGCCCAAGACCACCAGCAATCAGGGTCTGATATTTTGGGAGTGATCCCGATCAGTGCCCAGCGATGTAAATAAATCTGCCTCCGAATCCTGGGTGTCCTTCCAGGGTTTCTGCTTGCCATTGCACCAGGAGCACAGGAAGTCTGCAGTGCCCTAATGACTGCACCACTGTGACTCCGTGCTCGTCTCTTGCCTGCAACCGTGAGCATGTTAGTGACTCTTTAATCTGTGTCTCTGAGCTCTACTGGTCAGTGGCACAAGAAAGAGCTCAGTATCCACAGACAAAGCAAGACAGGGACATTGCACGAAACCCAGCTTCGGTCCCTTTTCCCTCATCTCTCCTTACAGAGAGAGTTCACCACTACAAGTCAACTGTGGAGGCTGGCAGATCCACCGGCATCCAGCTCCATCAAGCCTATATCACATTTCAATATTTGTTACCTAATAAAAAAGACTCAGTGAAATCTAATGCCCCAAACATTAAACATGTCTGCATTTTTCCTATAACAAAACAACACCTTCCAAGCAGTACTTTATTTCCCTGCACAGAGCTCATTTCTGTTTAGACAGTCCTCGTGATGAAAAGAATTTCTGTCTGAAACCTGCTTGCTTTTCAAGACTGGACACAGGAAAATGTACCAAGAATTATATCTTTGCCTGACAGGTCTAGAAGCTACAAGAAAAATGGGCTAGTTCTTCCTTGAAAATTGAAATTTAGCCACTTCTGACCAATGAGATACATAACTTTACCAACCCATGACTCATTGTCCTCCTGGAAATTCACTAATTATTAACATTTATATTTTCAAATTTGAAAGTTTTAATTGAACTACACAATGAGGCAGGAATCATAAAAAATTATCAAAGAAGGAAAAACAACAATTTCATGAAATGCAGATTCTGAAAATATGTGCCCCCTGAATACTTTACTACTACCAAGATTTGCTCTTTGAGAGTATTATGAAATGAAGAAGTGTGATTTATTGCTCAGTATGCATAATTCTAAGTGCTGTTATTCTAACTGTATCCTATTCTCTTACTGTTTCATGTAAAATCCTAGTATTTATCTAACTATAGATGAACATACCTTAGAAAAAGACCTCTATAAGTGTAAAGAAAGATACAGGGTTCCCTAGTAAAGTGTAGAAAGTAAAGTATTTCTTTTGGGCAAGTAAGTGTTTGTGCCAAACTTTCCTGCATATTGGAGCAATGGAATTCCCTGTTTATGACTCTGTGGCACCAAAGTCCCACACCAACTCGAAGAGGGAATCCATGATAAAACACCTTTGCCCCATACCCCACGCACTCAAGCATTCAACAAAAACTTGAATGAGCAGCTGAGTCAATCAATTACCATGTTTAATCACCAGTCTTCCTCTTCTGAACTGAATATAAAAGGTGGTTTTGCAAAATTAAGATACTAATTGAATTTGACTTTTCCCACCCTAGTTTGAGTCTTGCTTTCTGATTCATTGGTTATTCAGCTAATTACCAGCCCTGGTAAATCAGGCCTAAGTGCCAATCAAAGCACAGCATCTGTAAAAAGAAGGCTGAGGCTGTGCAAAAGTGTCAGAGGATGTGGCTAGAGTCATGGCTTAGCGGGGTTCCCAGCCGGAGTTACCGACCGCCCAGGAGTGGGGAACTCAGGAGGGCAGATCACGAACAACACATGTTTACGAGAAAGATAACATTCCCACAAGCGAAGCACTTTATCTTCCATTTCCTTTTTATTTTTAACACAGGAAGCAATTGTTGACTCATTAAAAGGAAGAACTCTTTTATAATTACTATCATGCAGAATTGATTAAATTGGGGCAGCAATTAAAGGAATTACTGCTAAAAGATAATGTAGAATACATAGAGAATACAGCAACAGGCACAAGGTAGATAATAAATCACTTCCATCGCTAAGCCACCCTTCATCCTGGAATACGCTATTAAAAACATCAGTTAGGAGTGTAATTTGCCCTAGGTAGGAAACCTAATTAAGAATTATATTGGTTTTATCTCAGTTACATACATTGAAAACTTTTCGATTGAATCAAAAATAAATGGTCATAAATACTTAGCATAGAAATAACCAATAGCTTAAAACGCATGTGTATTCAATATCCATGCTTGTCTATAGTGTTCAGGAAAGTACTGGCATTAGCAGCTACTCAGATGATTTACCACAGAGTCTACTTTGTACCCCTAGCACAGCACTAGTAAGCCAAGCCCTGTCACCTGTGAAACAAAGGTCAGAGCCCTCTAGGCCACATGGTCTAAGCTGCAATAGGTTTGTCAGTTGATAAGTCTTTATTTGAGGCATATTGGTCAAATATTTCACTGGTTCCATGATTATCCTCATTGCTCCAAGGACCACTAGGGTGACTTTATTCTGGGAATCACTTGGAGACAAGAATTTTTCCATCATTTAAGAACAGAAAAAAGAGAATAGCAGTTGCCGAGGCTTCCGCTTGACCTTCTTGGAGCTGCCCCGCCACTACGGCTGAGGCGGCCAGCCCAGGAGCACACGGCAAACCACTGCCGGCCGATCGTCCATGCTTCCCCTTGAGCAGGTCAAGCACCAGGATTGTGGCTCGCTTTGTGAAACCAAGCTTCACTGCATAGGTGGCGGTGCACCCCTCCCTAAACATCCTCAGCCTCATACACATGGCATTCCTGCAAATAATCTACCTAATAGGAATACGGGCTTCATGTCACGTGCTTATTGTAAAAAGAGAATATCTAAGGAGAAAATGAAACTCTAAATGCTTGTGTAGCATGGGGTGATTGTTCTGCAGACATTGCTTCATTTTCTTCATGGTTCACACTGGCTTTGGCTATCAGAGCGCCCCGCTGCTCCCTGCGTCGCCCTTAACCCTCCCAAATGCCACAGCACACTCCACATGCAATGCAAAACCATGTCATTTATTTCATAACTCAGCTATGCGATTAATGAATATTCATCAAACTCCTGCCACAGCACTATTTTAGACTCTGGGCTTATATCTGAGAACAAAACACCACACTTATATGAAGCATACATCCTGTGATTCCTTTGGGAGAGTCACGAGACAAGCTAGAACCCAAGACTGTAAGGCGAAGAGGAAGTGAGTGGACGGCACAAAGGCTCGAGCAGAACAAGATCTGGCAGCAATGCGGCCTCTGTGAAGTGCAGCTCAGGGACTGCGTCTTTGCCTTGTTGCTTTCATGCATTTAATAAGTAAATGCGCCATCTCTCAACTTCTATGGGAATACACATAGTCGGATAGTATTGCGTGTATGTGTGAGTATGTGTGTGTTCTTTGGTTTTCTTTAACCAAACTTAATTTATCTCTTATACTCACATTCCCAGAAAGATCAATTTGAGATCTATTCCCACTCATGCCATTTTTCCCAGGATTACTATGCACCCTTGGGGACACACCATAATCAAAGACATCCCTCCCGTCCTTTAACCATTTTCCTTCTGTCGTCACATTCCATGCAAACTCTGTACCTATGAAACAGGACTTGTTGCAATACCTTGTGTGCTAGGAACATTTCACCTTAATGACTGGCATGTTCAATTTCTTCACTGGAGGGATGGTTGTGTACTTTTTCTTTCTTTCTTTCTTTTTTTCCATCAGGAATCGAACTCAGGACCTTGCACTTGCCAGGCAGGGGCTGTGCCACTGAGCTGTATCCCTGGGTCTGTTCCATGTTTTTGTTCCCTTTGCTACACCAGGGTGCTTCACACACTGATACAGATGCTTCTTGGCGTTCACAGGACCAGTTCTCAGTGTCCTTTAATTACCATTCAGAGAGATCACAAGAGGAGGCAAAGGCAGCCACAGGACTGGTGATGTGCGGGCTGTTTTCCCTCTTGTAGGGAAAATCATATCAAATACTACACTATCCAGCTTGTTCAGACAACTATGAGGCAACAGCTGCCGACTCAGGAGAACAGGGACTTTCCAAAACCGCACCTGGTCTGCACCCAAGCCGGGATGTGCACCTGAACTAGGTCGCAACTGCACCCCTACTGTGGCCAATGTTCAGCCTGGGAAAATGAGGAGGCAGAGCCGGGCACCTGGAGCTGTGTGACCATGTGCAGCCCCTGAAGGACTCCAACTGCAGAGCCAGCACTGACCGCTGGGGTGCACGGACGTGGCCCCGCCCTAGCAACATTCTGCTGCATTCACTCCCCAACTATGGGGCCCACTTTTGCACAAGCAGCTTCTTCCTCTTCTGTGCTTTCAAGTCATGGGAAAGTAGAAGCAAACGCTTCTTAAGTTCAGTGTGCTCAGGGGTCTTTGATTCTTGAACAAACCCCAGGTCTCTAGAACAGAGGCTGATGGGTGGTAGAGACTTATAAATACTTGTGAATTGGATGAACAATTACTGTTTCGACAGACAGCAGTCCATTATGCTACTGTGTACCAAAACTGGAAGGCTGTGGATTCTGGTTGAGTCGCTTTGCTCACAATCCAGACCTTGCATTACCGAGATCGTCCATTTCCATCAGATCTGTGAAATGTTAATTGTAGAAAAAGTATGAAAGGAATATTTTGACAAGTTTTTGTTACACAGTCGATGTGCTCCATTCCCCTACCCTGCACCCTGGTTAAATCTATGACCCTGAACATCTGACCCTGGTAGCCGGGTGGGTGAAGGCTTTCAACAGCACAGTATAAAATGTAAGTTATTCCAGTACTTGACTTCAGCTTTCAAGTTTTTATATCTGTTATAGACCAAAGAAATGAGAGAACATGTGGCATCCAGTAAGATAAAACACATCCCACTGGCAGGAAAACAAAGACCTGAAAGGAGCAGGGAAATCGAGCGCTGGAAGTATACCTAGAGGAAAAGAGCTTTGCACCCTGCCAGGTTCTTGTCCACAGAGTAGTGGTAAAGGAAATCCCAGAGAGGTTTCTGGAGTGTATAACCATTGTGAAAAATTAGTGTTTGCCTCTTTATACTTCACTTTCTTTGCACGTAAATTTTGTTCATTCATTCAGCTAACGTGGCCTGCTAACACACGTTTTACAACTAGACTTCAAAAATATAAACAGAGTATTAGTCATGTTTTCAGCTAATAAATGTTATGTTTACAAAACCCTAATGTCATTAGTACAAACAGAATTGGAATAGCTAGAATTCGGGCCATGAGTCCCACCGCCCTACTCCTCCTAGAATCAGTGCCAATCTGGACCCTCTCTGGAGGAGGGGACCCCTCCCTGTACACTGTCACCCTACAATTGCTTATTCCCACCAAGACCTTGTGAACCAAGGGACACCTGGCTGGGCTTCCCGGTACTGCCTTAGATCACAGTCATCTCGGACTGTCCTTCATGCATTAACTAAGCATTCCCTTTTGTATTTTGAAAACTGGATGCTTTTGACTTTTTATCCTATTTTAAATTGGTTTTCTGAGTGATTGGAAGAAAGCACAACTATTATGGATATCAACCCAGTATCTACCATTTATGTGAAAGTGACTTGTTAAGGATATAGGTGATATTTTAACGTTCTCTGGCATTTTTGCCATATCTATAAATGTACGTACTCATGTCTTTTAAAAATATATATGGCTTTTAGCTTTGATGCTTTGATTTAAAAACACTTGACTATCCAACCATGATGCACAAACTTAATTATAAGTGACCCCATTTTTACAATAAAATTGTTAGCTTTTATGTGCAGGGTTTTGGGATCTAATGTTAGCTTTTACCCATCAGTAAATCTATTATCACAACATTGATGCAGCCTGCTTTCCATCTTTGCCCAATATTATTTGTGTCTGAATTTCCAAAAGTCCTAGTCTGTTAAATTAATCTTTCTCCTCATTCCTGCTCACATTATTTAATTATTTGGGTTTCATTACACATTTTAATATCTGGTTAGACTATAGCACTGCTTATATTACTTGTAAAACATCCTGTCCTTTCTTTTACATTTATTCATTTAGATAAATTTCAGAAGAGTCATTTTATAATTCTAAAATCTATTTCAACTTTTTGTTACTCTATGAATCACACAAGTTTATTTGTGCAAACACAGTATTGTCTCCACACAAGGAATGCATTCCACTTACATCTTCTGTTACAGCTCTCAGCAGAATCCTGGCAGTGTTGTTTCTTTCTTGCTACATATTTTTTCAACAAATGTCAGTAGCCACTGAATGCCAGATGTTGGGTCACCCAGTGGTACAAATCCATCCACTCTGAGCAAGATTCTGCTTGTTTCAAGTGTAGATTGTTGAGCAACAGAAGCACTAAACTATGCATTAGAGGACAATGGAGAATACATGAGAAGGTACTATAAGAACAAACAACTGGAGACCTAATCTGACAGGGGAAAGGCCAGAAGACTCAGGTGACAGAGGGAGCCAGGGTTGGGCAGGCAGTGAGCGTGGGGGAAATGCGTGCTACATGGAAAAAGAGAGGGGGAGATGCTACCTGAGAGGGAGGACCCAGAAGGCCAGGGGTGGTGAGACCTGTGAGTGCAGGCAGGCACCAGCTGCAGAGTAGGCAATGAGAAGCATTGTGGTTACATCCAGGATGTCCCCGAGGCCTTGTGTGTTCAGAGGTGGGGGCGGTGGGCCTCACAGCAGGCAGGACCGGCGCGCTGATAACGCGGAGACCAGGCTGATGGCGCGGCTCTGATTTATTCCGGAAATGCAGTGGCTTATATAGCGGATAACTCGGAGGCGGGCAGATGGGTGGGGATCTGGGGTGGCGGCTAGGGGCAGGAGCTAAGGGAGGTGGGGAAATGGAAGCGTCCCGGGGGAGGGCCTGCCCACGGAGGGCGACACGCAGACGGGGAGGGCAGGCCTCCTCAACCCCGGTAAGGGAGAGGAGCTCTAGCGTCTCACACCAGTCAGACAGGGAGGGCCAGCCTCCTCAAACCCGGTAAGGGGAGGGGCTCCGGCTCCTCAAGCCCGTGTGCCTGCCCTCAGCGAGGCCCAGAGCGCCTCTTGCATCCCAGGGGCCACACAGAGGGAGCTCCCAGGAGGAGGTTGAACCATGGGGGTACCATACTCAAGAGTGGACTAGTACACTACTTAATGCACAGCTGAATGTACTTTTAGGAGGTGGGGTCCGGCTGGAAAATAGGGTCACTGGGGTGTCACTGGAAGGGTGTGTCTCCCTCTGCAGCTCCTCCCTTTGCTCTTGGTTCCTGTGCACCATGATGTGAGCAGCTCTCCTCTGCCAGTCCCTTCACTGTGCCCTCCCTGCCTTGGAGCCAGACAACTGGACTGAAAACATGAGCCAAAATAAACCTCTTCTCCTTCGCATTGTGAGTGTTAGATACTTGTCCCAGGATGAGGAAAGTGACTAAGACAGGAAGTGCACGAGATGAGGCTGCAGATGAGGAGGGCCAGGTATTATGGAGCTGCCTGTGTCCTGTGTCCTAAGAAAGTTGCACTGACTTTAAAACAAAGGGGAGAATCAGGAGTTTGGGTAGAGAAATGCTATGGTCACATTCACACCTTTGAGTTTTTCTCTAGTTGCTGTGTTGACAAGCAGTGGGGATGGAGCAGGAATAGGGACAGAGAGCTTTGCAAAAACTGCTGAAAAGGTTCATGCAAGAGATGAGGGTGGACTAGGGTGGAGCGGGGCCAGGCGAGAGGCACCGGATTCCCACCCGTGAGTCAGTCTGAGGATGCAGCAGTGGACATAGCATTTGTCCTGCAGGGCAGCAGAGGGCCACAGGGGAGGTGTGCAATTGGGCATCACACCTAGAATAAGTCTGTCTGTTGCTACAGTCACAGAAATGCAGAAGAAGAAAGATTGGCCCATGTGAGAAATTGAATAGCTTGATAACGAAGTCAAGTATCAAGCATGACAGTTCACACCTGTAAGTCCAGCACTCCGAGAGGCAGGAGGATTGCAAATTCAAGCCCAGCCCAGGAAACTGAGTGACTGAAGGACTCAGCAAGACCCTGTCTCAAAATAAAAAATGAAACAGGATTGGAGATGCAGCTCAGTGCAAAGGCCCTGGAATCGATTCCCAGTACTGTAAAAGAAACAAATGAACAAACAAACAAACTCGAAAAGCTGTCAAATCTGTATTTTAGGGTTTTTAATCTATTGGTTTGTTGGGACACTTTTTCCTTTAAAAACAACCAGTACACAGGGTAAAACTCAAAAAGAGATAGTTCATGGCCCTTATTAACACAGATGCATAAGCTCTAAGCACAACACTAGTAAATTACCTAAGTACTACTGTTTTAAAAATTGCAGGGAATCAAAATGCTTTGGGAATGTATTAAAACCCTAACTTATATGATCAACTAGGTTGACATGAATAAGACATCAGGTAAAATCCAAGTATCTGAGCTCAAGGTGGACGCTCATGATCCAGGCACCAGGGTCAGACCCTGGCCGACTTTCCCGCTTGGCTTGATCTCCCCGTGGCCCTGTGTGGTCACCAATGTCCCTGTGATTCACCGTAGCTCCAGCAGTTTGTCGTCCTCTCCCTGCACAGGGGTGGGTCGGAGCTGAGCCTTCAGAATCTCCCTCCTCAGCACCTGTCCGCAGGCTTTGATCACTGTCACCACCCTGCTGCAGGCCCAGAACCCCCTGGCAACCGCGCATCAAGCAGCCAGGGCAAGGGGACTTGGGACTCTGATTTGCAGGAATAGTACAGACAGGGTCACCTCCACACTATTCCCAGGTCTCAGGCTGCACTGCTGAGCACAGAAAGAATCCTGCTCCACAGCCAGATATGCTGGTGCACATCTGTGATCCCAACACTCTGAGAGGCTGAGGCATGAGGGCTGCAGTTTCGAGTCCAGCCTAGGCAGATGAATGACTTAGTGAGACCCCATTTCAAAACGTTAAGTACAAAAAGCGCTAAGGATGTAGCTTAATGCACAGGCTGTGGGTTCAATCCCAGTACCAAAAAAATATAAGAGGAAATTAGTCAATTAATTAATTAGTATCCTCCCTGGCCTGAGCTGTTTGCTACAGACTCACTTCCTTCAAGGCCCCAACCAGACCTCACATCCCCAGGGCGCAGGGTGGCATCCCGCTGTCACAGCCTCTGAAAAGAAGCTGGAATGTGCCTTCGGTTTAATCTTGTATTAAAATTAGATCCTGCTCTGAAATATGAAATAGCTGAAGTCTCTCATTTGCAATGCTTCACTGGAAAGTTTGCCAGCCCTAATTAACGCCTCCAGTCTCCCAAGATTTTCTCTCCTGGCCCAGAAATCCATTTGTGAGACTCGAAGGGAGATTCAGTCCTGCTAGACTCATGCTTGGTAGCAAAGAGTGAAAGAGAGAAATCAAACCTCCGGGAGCCAGCGTGCACCAATCCCTGGGACAGGGCTGCGCCCTGGACAGCACGGCGGGTGCAGTCCGGCTCTTCCCGCCGGTCAGGGATTCTCCACAGACAGCACACGTGGACTGCAGTTTTCCAGAATGTTTGAAATGAAAGATAACTTCATAAGAACGAAAACAGGCCTCCAAAATATTTCCTTAATTAAATATTTAACTAATGAAGCACAAGGATGAGTCACGCCTTCCTAACAAAAAGTGCTATGAAAGCTAAAATGAGAAAGAGGAAAACATGTCAAAATCCCCTCAGAAGACAGGATGGTTATTTTACCTGGGAACCCAAAATGTGCGTTCTAAGCGGTCAAATCCTTCCTCTAATTCTTCTTTTTACAAATTGACAGCAAATGGTTTTGTATGTTTTTGTTTCTGTAACTCTTCATCAATATAGGAATCATCTATCTACATGTATTCAAAGCCTAAATCGATTTATATTTTCTCTAAATTACAGGTTTTCTGTAAAGACTTAAAATAGGTATGTTTTTACCAAAAGAAGGTTCATTGGAAGTCAAGGAAAATAAAACAGAATTTAAAACAAAGCATAAAAGACATCAAAATAGGAGATATTTTTTCAGTTTAAAAAATTTTCTAAATCTTTTCCACACCATTCAATTGCACATTCACCTCAAAAATAATAAATGCCCCAGATTTGTTTCTTCTGCCAACTACTTGAAGTAAATTAATCTGCTGGACTTAACAGCTTGACAGATGCAGAAAAAAATTATTCATTAAAAATCATTATTTAACCCTGCAATCCTAGTCACTCAAATTCCACTATAAGACTGTTTTGTTTTTTTTTTTTTTTTTTTTTTTTTTTTTTTTTTTTTTTTTTTTTTTCTTTGTCTTTATGAGACAGAGACTCATTATGCAGTTCAGGCTGGCCATGGGCTCACTTTGTAGCCCAGGTTGGACTCCAATTCACAAGGCTCCTCCAGCCTCAGCCTCCTGAGTGCTGGGATTACAGGTGTGTGCCACCACGCCCAGCACTAGGCAATACTTTTTCAATGAATGTGTTTTTACAAAAGAAATTAAAGTGGCAAGAATGCCTTGGCAGAGCCTGAAAGCTGGATGAGCTACAGGAAGGTACTTGTGTTTATCTAAGGCAGCACCCACAGTCCTGACAGTCAAGGGGCCACCTACAGGCTCAAGCCCAAGGCTCTTCTCAAAGATCATAAAAATCATCTTAAAAAGAAACAGACCATGCCACTACTGTGTACTTTTGTGTTTAGCTTTGTCCCACCTTACACTGTGCTCCACGCACTGTGATTTCATGGTAGCATTTTGGGGTCTGAAATGATCAGAGAGACCTGGTTCTCACTGCAGATTATACAAGTTGCTCCTAGGTATGTGTCACATGCATACACTATGAAAATTACAAAGCGGTTCCTGTCTTTCTTTTATAAAATAGGAGCACTTTGATATATCTGCTTGCACACACCCACCTCAACCTCATTTTGGTCTACAATAACTTAATTTTTGTTACATACTCTTTAGATTAAAAAGTGCATTTCAGAGAAGGCTGATATCTCTTGGAGACCAAAAGCCTCTGTTTGTACACCATTGCCTGCCTCCTCAGTGGCTATGTGCCAAATCCCCCTAAACAATATGGCAGCATATCTGCTGGCACATCTCACCCTTCAGCAGTCCCGCCAAAATGCCCATAATGAGCAGAAATAGTGGAAACCGCATCACCACTGGAAACAGGGAACTTCAGGTGGTTTGCATTTTTCACTCAGCTGACAGAGCAGGAATTCTAATGGGAGGCCGCAAGGTCATACCACGCAGTAGCGAGCCCCCCACTGCCCATCCAGCATTCACGAGTTCAAGCATCCACCTGGCCGCCAGCATCTTGGATTTTCATCTCTCCGATGGGTCGTGTGAAGTGTGAGCTCGTATCACAGGAGGCGTCGTGCAGGGTCACTGACTGGGGCGCTGCAGGGCTGTGTGACCCCCAGAAGACTCACGGGCTTCTGAAAGGTGATGGATCCCGGGCGCTGCACTCGTCCGTGGGCTCATCACGAGTGTGGTCACGACTGAACGTGCTTAGAAGGCGGGGCCTGGCTGGGTGAGGTGGCCACTGGGGTGTGCCCGGGAAAGGTGAGTCTCCATCCCTGCTCCTTCCTTCTCTCCCTGCTTCCTGGCCCCTAAGGGTCCGGTGCCATTTCCTCTGCCTTGCTGCTTGTGCCTGGGCACCCGCCGACCATGGACTGAAGCTGTGACACAAAACCGACTGCCCCTCCTCTGAGTCACAGCTGTCGGGTGTCCCGCCAAGCCTCTGACCCCGAGAAACTCCACACCACAGTGGGGAACACGCGCGGCTGAGAGGTCTGCAGACTTGGCGGGAGGTGATGTGGACAGGCTCCTTACCCTGTGCTCAATTTTACCGTGGACTCTAAAACCACCAAAAAAACAACATCCATTGAAAACATCTTGTAGAAACAAAAGTTTCAAAGTGCTGATTACTTAAAGTATTTGCATCATCAAGTTACTTGCAGTTGATTTATACTTTAAACTTCAATGAAATTTTAGCACAAAAATGGCTTCAGTGTACAAACTCTTATTTTATAAAACCTCTAACCATGTTCATGCATTTGGGAGGAAGACGCTTTCACAAATCTAAGGTTGTGTGGTTGTGAATTATGTCCCGGTTCTGCTGGACAGGAACTGTTGCTGGAATCTTCCTTCTCTCAAGCAGAGTGTGGGTCCAGTCGTGGCCCTGACCTTGCCTCTCCCTCTGCAGTCTGGGTGAGCCCCGCTCCACAGCAAGGGGAATCCGGGAGCTGCAGAGCTGAGAGGGCATCGCCCAGCGTGGGGATTCTGGGACCTGCCTCAGACCACTGGGGCATGTTAAAAATGAGCATTTTAGGGGACCGTGTAAAACATGGCCATTAACATAGAACTGGTATTTCTGTGCTGTTGAGCTGTTGACCTATGAGCACAAAACATTTCTTTCTTTCTTTCTTTTTCATTTTATGGAAAAAGGTGGAACAGAATTTCATAACAAGATGATAGGAGAATGACAATAGTTAATATATTGCACTCATAGCTGCTTTTACATCTTTAGAAACTTCAAAGTCTTATAGATACATTAAACTATAAAAACACTGTTGTTTTGTTGTTACTGTAAATACTTTCTTCTTTGTAATTTCTAGATTTTTACAGTGGCCTATAGAAATGGAACCGATTTGTGGATTTAATCACCTACAGGAAACCATCTAGAATCTTTCATTAGCTTAATCTATGGATTTTAACCTTTTTCTTCCAAAACTTGAAACTCTTATTCTTTTTTCTTTCTTTTTAAAAGACTTGAACTTTAGGTTCAGTGATAAGGAGCAAAAATTGGGACATAATGTAGGGAAAATGGAGATGATTCAATTTTCTCTGTTAAATATAGCTCCAATAGGTTTTAAGTAGATAATCAAACATTTATCTTTGTGTCTTAGGTGGACTTCTAAGATTATCCTAAGATTCCTATCAGTTAGTGTCCTCTATTCCATATAATTGCCTTCCCTTAATTGTGGACAAGGTTGTGAAGATAAGAAATTCCATTTTCTCAGCCAGGTTACATTATATGGCAGAAATGACGGGGTTGGCAGGTGAAATGATGGACCC
>RJWM01020223.1:6558-30766 GCA_004363535.1 Dasyprocta punctata
ACCTCGCGCCTGCCAGGGCAGGCGCTTAAGGCACTGAGCCTAACTCCCGGCCCTGGATTTTTTGAGGCAGGGTCGCACTATGTAGCTCAGGCCGGCCTTGTGCTCGCGTTGTAGCCCAAGCCGGCCTCGAACTCACAACGCTCCGCCTACCTCAGCCTCCCGAGTGCTGGGATTAAAGGCGTGCGCCACCACGCCCGGCTTTTTAAGAGTATTTCAAGTAGCTGTATATAATGTTGTTCTTCAGTAGACAAATTCTGCCCCATAGCCCTGGTTTGAAGATTTCCCACAGTTACTTCATTTACCTTTGCCACACGGCCTTTGAATTCTTCCCTGTGGGGTTTGTGCTGTGTCATGTTCCCCACTCCGGTGGTCTACAGCAAACAGACACACCAAAACAACACCCAGGATCGAGGCAGATTCGTTTACCTCCACATGCACTGGGCCAGGGGGGTTAAGCTCAGTGGCACAAGCGCCTGCCTGGCAAGCACAAGGTCATGAGTTCCACTCCGGGTACCAAAAAAAATAAATCAAAACAGTGAAAACGATGTTTAAAAATGCATCGATCAGGACCATCCCCAAATATCAGGCCCTGATCTCTGGTGGTCTAGGGCTTGTGTGGGATAAGCAAGCAGGAGGTACAGAGGCAGAAAGACTTGTCCATTGGGGATTGCTCCTTACACTATGCATTATAGTGACCAACTGTACATCACAGCAACCAGCCGTTTCTAAGAAACAAAAATAACAGGAACTGTGACCACAACTATTACCTGGGCAACTAACAAACAATTATACTGGCTTGGGAGGGCATCTTCTGTTACAGTGGGAAGTCTCCTCTTTTTCTTTTTCTTTTTTTTCTTTTCTTTTCGAGTAGGGGAACATACTCTCTTCAGGTCCCTGTTCAGGTGCCAATTGCAGGAGTCTTTCTGCCAACTGACATAAGGGGTAGGATGAGAAATGAAAGAGAAAAAGACAAATTTTCAAGGAAGGGAGACCAGGTACTCCCATTTGAAGAGGACACGAGCACTGGCAGTCTAGAAAATCCCCTTTTAATAGTAAAATAAGGCAGGGTAGCAATCATGCAATCCAAGGTTCAAGAAACTGTAAATAATTAATGAGGAACCATAATAACTTCACCCATACACAATTTTCTTTGTTTAGCCCTAGACTTTGTTCTACCCCGGGGGTATTGTGAGCCTCAGCTTTCCTGCACACAAACTTGAGCAGGGCAGCCTTCTACCCTCCTCTATTCCCAGAAAGCTCAACAAGGCCTCGGTCTCTGCAGCTAATCACATAGCCCAGTCTCCCACATGCCCAAGCACACGAATCCTCAGGAGTGAACTGGGCAGAGGGCCGCATCCAAATCATACTCTGCAGGCCTCAATAAAACAGTGAAATGGCAGTGTACACCTGCAATCCCAGTTACCTATTGTAGCTACTTTTTTTCATACTGGGAATTGAACTCGGGACCTTGCACTTGCCAGGCAGGTGTTTATGCCGATGAGCTATATCCCCTAGTGCAGCTATTTGGAAAGCCAATGTAGGTGGATCACTAGTTCAAGACTAGCCTTGAGTATGCAACAAGACCCTGTCCCAAAATTAAAAAAATAGAAAGGATTGAGAATGTAGCTCAGTGGTAGAGTGGCTCTGGGTTCAATCAGCAGAACCAACCAAATAAAAGAAATGACCTGACCTGGCAGGGTTCTCCTGTAACCTGAGCACTAAGCTGAGCTGAGATTGGAGGGGTGCTGCAAGTTCAAGCCTGTTGCTGAAGTGCAGTGGTGCAGGCAGCACCTGTCCCTCAGCCAAACCGCACTCCACTGCTGAGCACAGGAAGGGCAGCGGGAGCAGGACTGCTCCCAGGCCACCTGTGTTTTGGAGCCATGGGCTGCTCCTCTCCCGGGCCAGCTCCCCATCTGCAGAATTGTGCAATCCACCTGCTTCCTTAACTTTACCTCGGTGACAGGCATCAGAGAGCCTCCAGGCAAACCACCAGGATTTCCTCACAAACCACACAGGGCTGACTGTGGCAGCTGGAATCTCAGCAATCTGGGAGGCCGAAGCAGGAGGATCCACATTCAAGCCCAACCTGAGTAACTTAATTATGTAGTGAGGACCTGTCTCAAAACAAAGGGGGTCTGGAGATCAGCCCAGTGTGAAGGGCCTGGGGTCTGTCCTCAGTACTGGAATAAGTTCCAAGACTGAAGACAGAAGTGAAACCTCACAAACCTTACCTTCACCACCTGGTCAGATCCAACATTACCAACGTTAACAATAAACTGGTTTGCCGGGTGTGGTAGTCCCAGCACTGGGGACGGTGAGGCAGACAGATCCTTGCCATTCAAGGCCAATCTGGGCTACAGGGTGAGTTCAAGGCCAGCCTGAACTGCGTAGTGAAGTCCTGTCTCAAAAAGACAAAACCAAAAGAATAAATGCCATTGAAGTTTTTAATGACTTACACTTCCTGCAAGGTGGGTGTCTGCCACAATACAACCCGGCCTGGGGTTTTGCCACGCAGAAAAGCAACAGCCTTAATCAGGAGGCAGAGGAAGCATGGGGAAGCCATGCTAGGTCCCCATGGGAAAGGCAGGCAGGGTGCACACAGTAGCAGTTTGGACAGCTCCAGTGTGCTAGGCATGCAGGGGCTGCCTTGATTGCCTGTTCCCTGCTCTGGGTGGGTGGATGAGGGAATTGACTTGGTTCAAGGGAGCTACACCAGGTGCCCCTGCATTCCTAGGAGCTGAGGGTTCACCCCAGGTCTAGCCACAGCTCCATGACACCAACGTGGAGGGATTTCTCTGCGGATCAACCACCCCAAGCAGGTGGTCTCTGCCCCGAAGACACAAGCCAGCAGCCCTCTGGACTGCTACCAGTGCTTAGCCTCTCTCAGAGAAGCCCTGAGGGCGGGGGGCACCTGGGGCCATCCCCTGTGGATGTCTGGGCCATTTCACCCCACTGCGTTCTCAGGGTGGGGCTGGCCCCTCGGCTCAGCAAAAGCGCCACCGTGACGCTATGGCTCTGTTCTGTGGCGAGGTGCAACGGGGTCTTGTGGAGCCAGCCGGCAGCGTTGACCTGTGCGCCGCTGTCCAGGAGGTGGCCAGCGACATCTGCAAGGCCGCCCCACGCGGCGCGGTGCAGGGGCGTAAAGCCCAAAGAATCCCGTGCGTCCACTGCGGCTCCCCAGGCCACCAACAGTTGGACGGCGGGTAGGTGTCCACCAGCCACAGCCCTGTGGAGCGCGGAGCGGCCGTGCCTGTCCGGGACGCCCGCGTTGGCCCCGTGGGCCAGCAGCACCTCCATGACCTGGGGAAAAGAGCAGCGGGGAAGCGGGGTCGCCTTGACCCTGCGCGCTGGAGAGGCGCGCCAGGGATCCGCGCCCAGGACCCTGGGCTGCGGCGTAGGAGACGCACCTCCAGGAGGCCCAGGCCAGCTGCCAGCCCGAGGGCCTCGGCCCCCACGCCATCCGCCCGCGCCCCGAGCGCCAGCAGGAGGCGCAGCGCCTCAGCGCGCCCGGCCGCGGCCGCCGCCAGCAGAGCACCGTCCAGGTCTGCGCCGCCACGCGCCGCCAGCAGCTCCAGTACCGGCAGCCGGGCGCCCGCCGCCGCCCAGTGCGCCGCCGTCCAGCCGCGCGCATCGTTAGCGGGGTCGGCGCCCAGGCCCGGTGCGGCCAGCAGGAGGCCGGCTAGCGGCCTGCGGCCCAGCGCGCAGGCCCAGTGCAGCGGCGCTAGCCCTGCAGTGTCCGCCGCGCCCGCAGGGGCCCCGCGCCGCAGCAGCAGCTGCGCCACGCGCGAGTGCCCGTGCCAGGCGGTCTCGTGCAGCGGCGTGCGCCCCGCGCCGTCCGCCACGTCCGGCCGCGCCCCGCGTCGCAGCAGCAGGTGCACGAGGGGCGCGTGGCAGCGCAGCACAGCCAGGTGTAGTGGGGTGCGGCCCGCGCCGTCCCTGCGGGGGAGCGCGGCGTCGGGCACGGGAGTGCACGGATCCGGGACCTGGACCGGACCCCAGCATCCCAGAGGGGAGACCCCGGGCACCCCGTCCTCAAATGGGGACCCCCCGGCTCGCCCAGAGTGGTGACCTTGGCTCACCTCTCATCCACGCTGGCCCCTTGGCGCAGCAGCTGCATCACCAGGCTTGGGGAACCGCACCACACCGCCTGCAGCAGGCGGCCCCAGTCCTTAGGGGCACTGAGCCGCTCTCTCCTGGCTCCAGGAGCCTCAGAGCCCAGCTCCACCCACCGCAACTCCTGCTGCGCCTCTGCCAGGTCCTGTGCACTGGGCTCCAGCCCACTGGAATCCCTCCGGAAAGAGCAGGCAACTGCAGCCTCCCTAGAGGCCACTGGCCCACCCAGCCCAGGGATTCCCCGGCTGCCATGGAGGACCCACCCCACCAGGGGACCTCGCAACCACTTAGGCTTGCTGGGCTTGGCTTCCAGTTACCCACCGAGGGAGCTGCCTCTCCATGCCAGACTGGCCCGGGCGCTACAGATGCAGTGCTGCTTCTGGAAGCTGGAACCGCTGAGGGGAGGGCAGAGCAGGTTGCTGCTACCTCCCACCAAGCCGATCCACCTGACACTGTGTACCCAGCAGTTTAGCGGGAGGCCCTGCGTGCCTGGTGCTCCTTGCCGCCCCCTGCTGACTGCCAGCCCTGACAGGTGGGCGGGGAAGGACAAGCAGGAACATGCCTGCCTCTCCAGACAGTTCCTCAGCCTCCCTGATACACACACCAAAACTACCTGGGGCTGGAACCCCCTCTCCTCCTGGTCCCCAGCGCGGGGAAGGGGCAGGGTGAGATCCCACCCTTCGTGCAGTGAAGATGCCCATAAACACCTGGACAGAGGGCGGAGCGGGAGGTGGGCTGGCCATGCCAGGTGAGCTGGTCTGGGCAGAGCGGCAGGCAGGGCGCCAGGCCAAGGAAGGCAGACTCCTGGGGAGCATCGGGTGAGAGCCTCAGGGACCTTTCCAGGACAGGCGCTGCTAAGCACCTGTGTGTGGAGGTGGGAAGGGGCACTGCGGGAGGCCTGGCTCAGGGAGGGTCCGGTGGGCCGCGTAGAGCCTGGACAGGGTCTGACTCCAGCTTTTGAGCTCGTCCTTGCAGTGACCCGGACTGGCCACCAGGGGGCAGCGCCAGACGGGACACCGCCTCTACCAGGACTTTTTTTTTTTTTTTTTTTTTTTTTTGTGGCACCGGGGATTGAACTCACAACCTCGCGCCTGCCAGGTCAGGTGCTTAAGCCGTAGAGCCAAACTCCTGGCCCTAGTTTATTGAGGCAGGGTCGCACTATGTAGCCCAAGCCGGCCTCGAACTCACAACTCTTCTCCTACCTCAGCCTCCTGGGTGCTGGGATTAAAGGCGTGCGCCACCACGCCCGGCTCTACCAGGACTTCTTGTTAACACTCCAGCGAGCAGCCCTTCAGGGCCAGAGGGGGTTCTCCGGGCAACGGGCCCCTTCCCGCTTCGAGCCAGCACGGACCGTCCTAGAGGACCAGGGCACACAGACGTACCTTCAAGAGATCTAGAGCCCAGCCGCTGAGCTGAAGCAGCCTCAGCGTCCAACCCTGTTCCGTTTAATTTTTCTTTTTGGCGGGTGGGGTGGAGGTGGGGGTGTTTGTTTTGCGACGGGGTCTATGTAGTTCAGACTGGCCTTGAACTCCAGGTGATCCTCCTGCCTCAGCGTCTCTGAGTACTTGGGTTACCACCACGTCCGAGTGCTGGGATTACAGGCACGCGGCACTACGCCCAGTCCTTGACCCGGTTCTGTTTCCTTAGAATTTACCACAACATAAAAGTCTTCTTTGAAAAAAAAAGAGAAAGTCTTCGTTTTAATGTCTGACTTCATTCCTATAGTGGACGCTCACTGAGGTCCCAGCTGAGCTGGCCAGTTAGGAAGCACCAGGCTCTGGACTTACACAAATGCCAAAAACAAAAGGAGCGGTAGTTCTGAAGCCTTGTTTAAAGAAAAACAAGTTTTGCCGGGAGTTTGGCTCAGCGGCTTAAGCGCCTGCCCGATAGACGCGAGGTTGTGAGTTTGATCCCCTGGTGCCACAAAAAAAGAAAAAAGAAAAAAGAAGAACAAGTTTGGCCAGGTGTGGAGGCACACACCTGTATTCTGGCACTCAGGGGTCTGAGGCAGGAGGATTGCTGAGAATTTAAGACCAGCCTGGGCTACAAAGTGAGTTCAAAGTCAGCCTGAATGGCATAGTGAAACCCTGTCTCAAAAAAGAGAAACAAATGGAAAAAAGAAAGAAAAGTAAACTTTCCCCACTTCAAACAGTCCCCTTCATACCACCCCTCACCTATGGCTGTCACTCCTTGTTCTGGTACAGATAAGATTGACAACTCTGACCTAAAAACAAAGCTTATGAGTCTCTGTCTTCTTTCAAACCTAAGTTATTAATTGCTTTTAATTGCTTTGCCTTGCTTCTATATTCTCACTTGCACATACCCCCTGTTTACACCCCCTGGCCAAATGCAGAAAAACTGGACCCTGTCCTTTGTGCAACACTTAGTCATTTTGGACAGCAGCTCCTGCCAAGCCAGGGACACCTAGAAAAGTCCTCTTTTCCCGTTGGTCTCTCTGACCTCTTGAATTCTGCAAGAGTTTCAGTGCACCATAGCCCTTGCTCCAGAGAGCAACCCTGAAATGTGGAACAAAGACAGGGACCCTGCTGCTAAGGAGCCACTACCGTGTGCAGATGTGCCAGGATGGGCGGGGGGAGGTGGGAAGCCAGGGAGCACTACCCACCAGCTCTTCCACACCTGTCTGCTCCTGGCTTCCACAGGGGCGGGTGGGGGGGAACTGCCCCTGGGGATCCATAACCAGGACTTTATTTCAAGCTACAGAGCCCAGAGAAGTTCCCGAGGCAGTTCAAGCACCGCAATCCCAGCTCTGAAGTCCTCTGCTGATGGTCTTTGCAAGCTGGGGCCTTGGGAGCTAATTAGGTCAGAGGAGGTACTGAGGGCTGGAGGACATCGGTGGCTTCACAGGAAAAGGAGAAGGCACCTGAGGGAGCACACTTGCTGCCTGAACAGGGACACCTCCAACGGGGCGACCCTCACCCGATGCTGGTGTTGCACACACCTGAGTTAGGTGGAGACACTGTTCACAGACAGGCAGGCCGGGCCCTGGAAGGAGCCAGTACAGAAGATGGGGTCCCCTGCAGCCCTGGGGGTGACACAGCCACTGCCTCTGCTGAGCACCAGACCTCAAGACAAAAGATGAAATGAGTGCACCCGCATACTTCCCTTAAGGATAAACAACAGTGATTGATACTCCAATAGGTATCAATTACCTCGGGAAAGCCGGGAAGAGCCCCTGAGCCAACTGCTCCAGGAAAAGCCCTTGTCCTGATTTATGCCTACTGGCTACGTGACTCACTCCTCCCTCTTTTTTTTTTTTTGTACCAGGGATCAAACTCACGGCCTCGTGCCTGCCAGACAGGCGCGTAAGCAGCTGAGCTAAATCTCCAGCCCTATTTTTTGGGGCAGGATCTCACTACACAGTTCAGGCCGGCCTTGAACTCACTTTGTAGCCCAGGCTGGTCTCAAACTCACAACAATCCTCCTGCCTCAGCCTCCTGAGTGCTGGGATGAAAGGCATGCTCCACCACACCTGGCTTCACCCCTTCCATTTGATCCCTATTTAATCAATATTAGCTGAGCAATCATGCTGTTAATCTTATTGGCTGAGCAATCATGCTGGTAATCTTATTGGTTGACCATAGTTTTCTCCCACCTCACACCCGCCCTGTGACGTTTTTGCTCTATAGAAATCCCTAGAAGCAGCAGGGTTCTTGGCAACCCACTTGGGACCCCCTTTTGTCTCTCTCAGACGGAAACTTTCTTTCCCCAAGAAATATATTCTGCTCTTAATCTCCATTGTTCCTAGAATTCATTCTTTAATTTTAAAGAACACGAACTCATGCCAGACATCCATTGGGTTGGAAACTTCTTTCCCTTACATCACCAACACCATGCTCTTGGGCTTCCTGAACACTAGGACCAGGAGCCAAACATGTTTTTTTTTCTTTACAGATTTCCGTTTCTCAGGAATTTAGTTATGAAAATGGCCTGAGACATACATAGTAACAGTTTGATAAATGTTTATTGAATGAATGCAAGAAGGAAGGATTTGAGAAGACAGATTTGGTTTTTTTTGGTTTTTTTTGCGGCACTGGGGATTGAACTCAACCTCGCACCTGCCAGGGCAGGTGCTTAAGCCACTGAGCCAAACTCCCAGCCCTGGTGTTTTGAGGCAGGGTCGCACTGTGTAGCTCAGGCCAGCCTTGCGCTCACGTTGTAGCCCAAGCCGGCCTCGAACTCACAACGCTCTGCCTACCTCAGCCTCCCGAGTGCTGGGATTAAAGGCGTGTGCCACCATGCCCGGCTGAGAAGACAGATTTGGTAAAGACATCCTTTGTAATGTTCTTTAGCCCAAATTCACTACCCAAATGTACAAACAGCACTGTCGCAACTTGGCAAGTGTGTGCCAGCAAAAACAATTAAGTTACCCTTGCAACAGGGCAGGGGAGCTTTGCCTTCTCTCCTGATGGGGATATGTCACAGGCTGTCTTAGCACTGCCACTGTTCCCCATTTATATGGGTCTGACGGGTGTCCGAAAGCTGGAGAGGGCTGGAAAATGTCAGAAATGAATTAGAAGTGATGAAGCCAGCTGCATGAGAAGGCATCTCAGGGAAGCTGGCCAGCTCACAGACCACCTACTCACTCGATGGCAGTCATTTAAACAGCTGAAATGCTGCATGGCCTGCAGAACTATGAAGTCTGCAGGGACTCTAGCAATGGTGGGGGAAATATGGTGGGTTTTTTTGTTGTTGCTGTTGTTTGTTTGTTTGTTTTTGTAGCACCGGGGATTGAACTCACAGTCTCACTCCTGCCAGACAGGCGCTTAAGCCACTAAGCCAAACTCCCAGCCCTAGATTTTTGAGGCAGGATAGCACTAGGTAGCTCAGGCCAGCCTTGTGCTCGAGTTGTAGCCCAAGCCAGCCTTGAATTCACAATGCTCCTCTTACCTCAGCCTCCCAAGTGCTGGGATTAAAGGTGTGCGCCACCACGCCCAGCTGTGGTGGAGTTTTCTTATCCTCCCACCATGATGGAATATACTCCCACCATCTGCATTGGGTTTCATCACAAAGGATGCCTGTCGTCATAGCTGCTGTTTATTGAGCACCTACTGTCTGCCAGGTCCATGCTGAGCCCTTCCTGAACACCCCACTCCATCCTCTCAACCTCTCTATGGAGTGGGTAGCTGGGGTCTTCCTACACCACTGAGGAGACTGAAGAGAGGCCAGCAGGGGCTGGGGCGGAGAAGTGAGGTGGGTTACTGGCCTCTAGGTGGCAGCTGGTGATGGGGCAGTTGTTAGACCCGAGATCTATGAAATGAAGTCATTGTGTAGGGAATGGAAGGGGAAAGGGCTGGGCAGGGAGGGAGGAGGGCCCCAGTGTCAAGCAGGCCAGGACACAACTGTGCAAGGCCTAGCCAGAGCACACAGGAGCTGCGGCAGTCGCCAGGCAGATAGCGGCTCGGCCTAGTAGAGAGGAAACTGAGGCAGAGTGTGACCCTGGAGACTGATCATCAAGGCTGAATCTACTTGGGCCAGCATCTGCTATCTGCTTCTGGAATTTGGATGGGGGTCCAACCTGGGGAGGATTAAAGGGTCTCTAATCTGATAGAGAGATGGGTGCTGGTCCTGTCGCTTGACTGCCACTGTGAGCCCTGCAGATCCCTGCTCGGACAGCATGAGTGATCAGGAAAGGGAGACAGAAGAGGATGAGGGTGGGGGCACCTCGGACACAGCACCCATGCTGCCCCGAAGGCTTCCTGACCACTGGATCTCGGCCCCAACATATGCACAGCTGCCAGGCCTGGCCACCCGAGTCCTCAGGACCCTGCTGCTGCTGGGCCGGGCTCTGGTCTGGCTCCTGCTCCATCTGCTGCTGCCCGGGACAGTCTTCCTGCTGATGCTGCTGCCTGCGGCAGCCGTGGTCTACCTGGGATTCCTGTGCCACTCGAGGGTGAGCTCAGTCCCCCCGCTGGGCGGGATCCCTGGGGTGTGGGGGTCCTGCAGAGGTTCAGAGCCCCTGGACTGAGGATCTGCCCCCTTCCACCACTGCGTCCCTGAACCCAGAGACGCAGGGGCCCCTCCCTCGGAATGCCGTCTTCTCCCGCTCAACCCCTTGGCTGAGGCTAATGAAAGGCTTTTGTTTGTTAACCACGGGACAGCGCCCTCCCCTCCCCGAGGCCTCCCATCCCTGTACCAGGGGCCACCAGGGCTGGACAGCAGGATGGGGAGGAGAGGGGAGGGGTTCCAGGAGGAGATAAAATTATCGCCAAATTGCAGGAGTCCTCCACACACACACAGCCTTCCCAGAGCCCTCCAACTCTGCCTGGCTTCCCCAACTGTGCAGTGGGCTACGGCATGGTCGGGGCAGAGAAGGCGTACACGGATGGACCCTGCCCGCCCTCTCCGTAGCATGGGGCGGGGTCTGGGAAGAAAGTGGCGCCAGTTGGTGACAGCAGGTCAGGGGCTCAAGGTGAGCGCCAAGACATGGAATGACCACAGAATGGAGGGCGAACCGTAGGAGGAAAATGGGGGCAGGAGGAAGTGAAAATAGTTCTTTGAGTCTCTTACGGGACCTCTACTGGAGCCTTTTTCCACCTCAGTCTAATATCTACCATTCTTTGCATGGCCTGAGCCTTGCCGACCCGAGCCCGACTCTTCGCTCTGCCCCAGGACTCGTTCCACCCGGTGCATAGCCCCGCCGCTTACTCATGACCACGCCCCCACCGAGGCCCCGCCCAGAACCCTTACCTGCGTCCCGCTGGCCTGGCCTAAGGCTCCACCCTCGCACCGTATTGGCCCCGTACAGGGTTCCACCACCAGGCCCCGCCCATCTCCGCACTTACCCGCCCCTGTTCTGTCCTCGGCTCGCTTCCCGCACGGACACGCCCCCTTCCTTCCCGGGCCCTCGGAGGACCCGAGATCCTGTCTCTTATTGGCCTGGTTTAGGGCTCCGTCCCCACACCCTCCTGGCCCTGCCGGGGACCCGCCCATCCCTCCACCGGCCCGCCCCTTTCTTCGCGGCCCCGCCTACCTCCAGCATAACCCCGCCCCCTGACACCCTACAACCCGCAGGTCCACCCGGCTCCCGGCCCCCGGTGCCGCGCGCTCCTCTCGGACCGCGGCTCCGCGGCGCTCATCGTGTTCGGCTTCCTCTTGCTGCCGCTGCTGTTCGTGGTCGCCTCGGCCGCCCGCGCCCACCTGATGAGGCGCCTCCGCCCACTGCTGCCACCCTCTGCATGGACCCCCGAACCCCACCCCAACAGGGAGGAGCAGGTCTGCGTCTGCGTGTGACGCCCGGGAGGACCCGGAGTTCCCCCACGGTCACCACAAAGTGATCCCAGGCTCAGGAGTGGGGACATATTGGCCTCGAGGTTCAGCTCACAGTGCCAAGGTGACCACCAGGTGGCACCGGACTCCTGTGACCTGGGCCAGCCCTCCCGCCTCTTGCTCTCCAGGTCGCCGCCCCCTTGAGCCCGCCTGGTTCTCCAGGGTGGCGGGGCCTGCTTGGGGGGTATTGGGTCACCAAAGACCACCATGAGTCCAGAGCCTGGACAGAGCTGGGGGTGGCTGGGCTCCCACTGCCTAGGAGGTGAAGTAGGAGCTTAGTATGTTTTTCTGGGAAATTTTAGGATCTCTCTCTCTTTGTCTTTCACAGTTTGCAGTTTTACTAACATATTTCTTTTTGTTTGTTTGTTTGTCTTGGTGTCGGGAATTGAACTCAGGACCTTGCACTTGCCAGGCAGGTGCTTGTGCCGCTGAGCTATATCCCTGGTTCACTAGCATTTTTTTTTTTTTTTTTTTTTTTGCGGCACTGGGATTGAACTCACAACCTTGCGCTTGCCAGGGCAGGCGGAGGGTCGCACTATGTAGCTCAGGCCAGCCTTAAGCTCGCGTTGTAGCCCAAGCCGGCCTTGAACTCACAATGCTCCACCTACCTCAGCCTCCAGAGTGCTGGGATTAAAGGCGTGCGCCACCACGCCCGGCTTCACTAGCATATTTCTAAGTGTGGATATGTTTTCCCCGTTACTGAGGGCCTCAGATGTGGAGGCAAGGATTTGCCATTGGGCTACTTCCACTTCCCTGCTTTGTGGTTTTTTTTGTTGTTTTTTTTTTTAATACTGGAGATTGAACCCACAGCCTTCACAATGAGCTTCCTCTCTAGCCCTTTTATTATTATTATAAATTTTTTCCTTTTATTATTATTATTAATTTTATTTTGGGACAGGGTCTCACAAGGCTCTAAAATTGCCCACGGTGGGTTCAGATTTGCAGTCGGGTCTCCTGCCACAGCCTCCCAGAGTGCTGGGATTACAGACCAAAACCATCACTTCCAGCTCCCAGATCTTTTTCTTTCCAGTCAGGGTCTTGCTAAATTGCCCAGACTGGCCTTGAACTTGTGGTCCTCGTCCCCTATCTTCAGAGTGTGAGCCACTGCACCCACCATGCACATGTTCTTAATTATTCTGGGTGTTGTATATGACTGTGTTTTCTGTTTCTGCAAATTCATGTCTTTCAGCAGTTATGGCGCATTCTCAATTGGTCTCTTCAGTTTTGCCTCCCATTCACTCTACATTCTTTTACTGTTTCCTCTTTGCTCCCTTATCAATTAGTCTTTTTGTGTGTTCTCACTTTCTGGGTAGCGTTCTAGGTAATTCCTTCACGTCATCTTCCAGTTCACTAGAATTTGTTCCTTATACCTAATCTGCCATTTAAATTTTCTATTGTATTTAGTTCTTTTTCAGATTTATCTGATAAATTTTTGGTGGGTACCAGGAATCAAATTCAAGATCTTGTGCTTGCCAGGCAGGCACTGTGCCACTGAGCTAAATTCTCAGCCCTTAACTGATAAATTTTAATGATCTCTGTGCATGCTTGCTTTTTGGATACCAGTTTTTTTTTGTTTTCTTGCGGCACCAGGGATCGAACGCACAACCTCGCACCTGCCAGGGCAGGCACTTAAGCCACTGAGCCAAACTCCCGGCCCTGGTTTTTTGAGGCAGGGTCGCACTATGTAGCTTAGGCCGGTCTTGCGTTTGCATTGTAGCCCAAGCCGGCCTTGAACTCACAACGCTCCTCCCACTTCAGCCTCCTGAGTGCTGGGATTAAAGGCGTGCACCACCATGCCCGGCTTGGATACCAGTTTTGATTTATGTTTATTTTTATTTTTATTTTTTTATTTTGAGATTGGGTCTTGCTATGTAGTTCAGGCTGGCCTTAAACACACTATGTAGGGTGAATAGTGTGGTATTTCTTTGAAGGTTTGGTAATTATTTGGGGGAGGGTGGGGCAGGAATTCTAAGGCCTCATCTGTGTTAGCTGGCATCAAACTTGTGGTCATCCCACTTCAGCCTCCCAAGTAGCTGGGATTACAGGTATGTGCCACCACGTCTGGAGTTCTTTTCTTGGAGTGTTTAATGTAATAGGAGGGCTTTGAGAGATTACTTTCATGTAAGCCCAACAGTGTGTTCAAAATGCATGATTAGTGTAATTCACCCAGAAGAACCTAGCTGTGGCGAAAAAGCCTTTTAAATGACGCCACACAGCATATTGCCAGTAGGGCTCAGCCTGTGACCCACAGGGTCGGGGCTCTGCCTGTGACCCGGGTCATGCACGTTCTGTGGCCTCAAGCAGAGACCAGTGTGCAGCTGGGTGAGGTTCAGCGGGTGTATGGGGCGTTTCCAGCCTTCATCTGTATCCAGCTTTGATGCTTTTCCTGAGCAGACGGAGCCAGCCAGTCGCCAAGCCACCTAGGAGGACTTCCCTTGGGCCTGGGCAGCCTTCCTTCCCCTCCTACCCCAGGCTGGGCAGGCTCTGGCTGCCAAGGGGGGTTCGCGATGAGGACTCCCCTGGGAAGCCCTTGGCTGAGAGTCTGCCTGGCCCCACGGTTGTCAAAACAACAGCTGGGCTTGGTGGGGGTGGGGAGGTGAGTGGGAGCTCCAGGCTGCAGGCCAAGCCGCGAGTTCTGTCCTCGCAGTTAGCTGCCTGGGGCAGCTGGATTGGGGAAGGTGTTTCCCAGCTTTCTAGGTCAGGTAGGGCCCCGACAGCCTCCAGCTGGCCCTGGGGACCTCCAGTGGAGACAAGTGAGGTGATCTGCCTCACCCGCAGCGTGCAGACCCGTTTTCAGTGGGACACTGCAAGAGTCCTGTGTGGCAGCACAAGCCTGGAATCCTAACCATACTTAACAGGCTGAGGCAGGAGGGTTGAGAGCTTAAAGCCACCTGGGCTGTATAGCAAGTTCGAGCCTTGCCTGGCCTACATAACAAAAGCCTGTCTCAAAATTTAAAAAACCAAAGGACTAAATTGCTAAGTTAGTTAGAAATATTACAGGCAGTCAGCAAGAGCGGGATCCTCAGGAGAGTTAGGGAAAAGATGGAAACTCATTACAACCGTGCTGGAGGCACATCTGTTGGAGGCCAGGCGGAGAGATAAAGACGGAATGACCAGGCCTGAGATAAGTGGTAACATCTGATCTAATGAAGCCTAGATACACATCAGTCACCTTGGAGGGTGACCAAGATCCTTGGATTCATCCCTTCCTGAAGAGTTCTTTGGTCTTTTCATGTGCACTTGCTATGTGACTCGCTTCCCCATCGGATCACTATTACCTAAATGGCTGTATGTATCATCTTATTGGTTAATCATAGCTGTAACCAGCCAGGCATGGTGGCACACACCTTTAATCCCAGCATTCAGGAGGCTGAGATAGGTGGAGCGTTGTGAGTTCAAGGCCAGTTTGGGCTACAATGTGAGCAAGGCCAGCCCGAACTACATAGTGCGACCCTGCCTCAAAAAATTAGGATTGGGAGTTTGGCTCAGTGGCTTAGACACCTTCCTGGTAGGCACAAAGTTGTGAGTGCAATCCCTGGTGCCACAAAAAAACAAACAAACAAAAAAAAATCATAGCTGTAACCCATATTGTACCCATGTGGTTGTGCTCTATAAAACTCCCCAAGAAGCAGGCTCCTCAGTGACCCACTTGGGGCCCCGCCTGCCTCTCAGGAGCTCTCGCTGTCTCCCTTTCAATAAATATTTCCTACGCCTTACCTCCATGG
The DNA here is from genome assembly GCA_004363535.1 of Dasyprocta punctata. NCBI lineage: Eukaryota > Metazoa > Chordata > Mammalia > Rodentia > Dasyproctidae > Dasyprocta > Dasyprocta punctata. The sequence goes on from RJWM01020223.1 coordinate 21,684, forward strand.
TTCCTTAGAATTCATTCTTTGACTTTGGGAAACACAAACTCTGCATATCAGACATCTAGCAGGCTGGAAGTTGTAAGTTCCCTTCTATCATACTTGGAGGTCCTATATCATTTCCTATATCAGGGCCACTGTGGGGTTGGAGCTATATCCTTGTGGCAGAGCACACTGAAGTGGAGGCCCTGGGTTTGAGCCCCAGAAGTACACAAAAAGAGGAGCACTGTGGGGGGCATTGGGGACAGCCACAGAGGGCCTGATGTCTGGGTTTTGTGCTGGAGAGCAAAGTTGGGCCAGCTGTGTGGTGCAGGTTGCAGCTGGCCACCAGCGCCCCAAACACAAGACCTTCGGGTACACAGGAGGATCCAAGCACTTCCCAGCAGTGGCCTTTCTAGGGGCCTTAGGTGGTCATCTGGGCAGCTAGGAAAAGACAGGGTGGGGGAGTGTCTGTCACAAAGAGAGGCATCAGCCGGGCGTGGTGGTGCACGCCTTTAATCCCAGCTCTCAGGAAGCTGAGGTAGGCGGAGCATTGTGACTTTGAGGCCAGCTTGGGCTACAACGCGAGCGCAAGGCCGACCTGAGCTACATAGTGCGACCCTGCCATAAAATACTAGGGCCGGGAGTTTGGCTCAGTGGCTTAAGCGCCTGTCTGGCAGGCGCGAGGTTGTGAGTTCAATCCCTGGTGCTGAAAAAAAAAAAAAAAAAAGACAGCCATCTGGCCCGCCAGTCACAAGACCCTCCCAACCCGAGGTACTCACTGGCCTTTGAGGCCCTCCTTCCCCCACCTGAACAGGACCCCACCCAGGCCCCACAAGTCTCATTCCCCAACTTATACCCAACTTGAGCTCTGTCCCCCTCCTTCAAGACCTTGCGGACCAGGTCCAGGCGGCCTGATGACCGCCTTCCCAGGAGCCCTTCCCAGCCCGAAGAGCTACAGTGGCCTGTCTTCCCAGGCTACGGGCTGCCACCCTGTGCTGGCCCAGGGTCAGCTCTTCAGGGCTTCGAGGCCCCATGATGGAGGGGCTGAGAACACAATGAGAGGGCGTTTCTTTCCTGGTGGCTGAGCCTGGGTGAGAAGGAGCAGGGCATATGCAGCAGTCTGGTCAACTTCTTCCCAGCATGCCCTGGCCAGGGCTGTTGTCCCCTACATGTGGAGAGACTGAGCGTGTGGGGTCCCCACCTTGCCCAAGGCCATGTGTTTGTTAACAAAGCTGGTACAGGTGCACCCTGCACAGCCGACAGCCGAAGTGGAGGGGCCTGCTTCCCACACTCTGTCCCTGCAGCCCCAGTGTGAATGCTCATCAGGCCCTGCTGTAGCCAGACTGGAGGACAGGCCGGGGTGTGGGCAGTGGGCAGGGCCTGAGCCAGGAGATGGACTAGGGCTGGCCCTGAGCGCCATGGCCCCATCTCTGCCCCTGGCCTGTCTCCTCCTCCTGGTGTTGACACAGGGCTGTCTTCTCCCCTTCCGCCTTCCCATCAGGCCCCTGGGTGTCAGGGCCTGCCCAGGGCTCCTGCCTGAACCTGCCTGGACCCTTCCTGGAGAGGCAGGGCCCCTCAGAAAGGGATACTATTGCTAGGCACGTGGCAGATTCCATCTTGTCTCTTGGACTCCAAGCCCCTGTCCTACCTCTGACAACTTTTCTTTTTCCCCCCTCAGTATTCAGGGCTTTCCTACTGAGCTACATCCCCAGCTCCTTTTGTATTTTTTATTATGAGACAGGGTCTCGAGGAGTCCCAATTGACCAAGCTGTGCTCAGACTTGGGCTCCTCCTGCCTTAGCCTCCTAGAGTACTGGGATTTCAGCCATGTGCCACTATGCCCGGCTTTGTGGCTGTTTACCTGGGCGTCTCCCTCAAAGCCTGGAGTTGGGGGTGCAATGCCCTGTACCCCTGCGCTGCCTCCTCCCTCAGGACCCCACCCACTGCCCCTCGGCTTGAAGTCCTACAGCCAGCCCCACCCTTTCCCCTCCCTCCTGTCTCCTGCCCTTGGCCTCACAGGCCCCCACCTGCAGAGGAAAAGCAGCCATGCCTCTCTGTAGCCCTGTGCTTGGCTCTGCCTGTGCCTTGAGTCCCCAGTGCAGAGCCCAGTGTCACAGATGGATGTGGCGGCCCTGGCTGGGCTACTCACGCTGCCACCCCAGCTGCAGAGGGACTGGACAGGAGTCAGCTCAGGTTCCTGGAGGTGAGCCAGGGTCCAGGTCTCCAGGACAGTCCTTGGGCCCTGTCTGGCATGGCTTTGACCCCACAGTGGGGAGTCAAGTCTAGTGGAAAGTAGGGAGGCAACAGGAAGTGGCTGCTAGGCCCAGCTGCACTTGGCATCCCCTCCCCCGTCTCTGTCCCCCCACCCCAATCCAGTGTACTGGGGTGGCATCCCAGGGCCCAGGCTTACTCTCCTGCCCAGCTGCTCCTGCCACGTCCCATTTCCGTGTCTGGGCATGTGTGCGTTTGTGTGTGGGACACAAACAACATGACAAACAGCAGCTCAAAGGCTGAGGGTCAAGGCCCACACTGTTCTGCCCTCCACTGGGGTCAGAGGCTCCAGGAGCTGCCCTTTTCCGTGGGGTCGAACATGACTACAGTGAGCTGGGGACAAAAGGCCCTTCTTCTCCAGAAGCTGGGGCTGAGTGGGGGAGGGAGCATTCCCAAGGACCTCCGTGGGGGCAGGGTGGCGCCTGCCAGAGCCTTGTCCCTGGCTTGGGAAACCCTTCCACCTGTCTGCTGACAGCCAGCCCTAGAGGGAGGTACAGGGGCTCCTGGGACTGGGCCAAGGCTGGCAATGGTGGCTGCAGCCTCCCAGGCTGCCTCGTCCATCTTAGGTCTGCCGGGCACCAGGACCAGGCACAGGCTGTGCCTGGAGGAGGCTGAGGGCTGAGGGCCAGGCCTGCTGAGTATGCCCTGGCCTCTCCCTGCCCGCGCCCAAGTCTCTGGGCCTCTCCCCACCACTATCTTCCTTCAGAAAGGGGGTTTTATAGCTCTTTCTGTGCCTCCCCTACGTATGCCAAAAGCCCAGTCCTGGGCCCAGCCATGACCTTGCTGACCCCCATGCTCCTGGTCCCTCGATTGTACGTGTCTCTCCTCTGCAGCCGGGGCCAGCACGGGAAGCACCGGGTAGTGTGGAACGCAGGAGCAAGACCTGGCCTGGTGGCTGCACAGGGTCTCCCAGGAAGACGAGCAGTAAGGGAGGCTGGATTTCAGCCCAGGCTTGGTGCAGCCTGGGCCTCCCGTGTCCTCTTCCTCTGATGTTTAGGCTGCAAGGAGGAGGGTGGCTGCTTCCTTGAGCGCCCGAGTCACAGCCAAGAAGACCCACTCACTTTTTCCAGAAGGGGCGGAAATTTCCCCGTCAGTGCAGCAGGGCTGGCTGAGGTGACTGTGAGCCCAAGCGCTGTGAGCGTGGCCTCCCCAGGGGATGGGTCCAGCGTGGCCCAGTTCCCCAGCCAGGGACAGGGAGGGAACCTGTCTACCTGGGCGTGCCTCTGCTAGCTGCCACGCTGTGCAGGGCCTTGGTGCACAGCGCCCAGCCCCTTGGCAGCTCGAGCCTGCTGGAGGCTGGGGGCCAGGCGAGGGTCCTGGTGGTGCACCCCAGACTCTGGGGGCCGTGCCCTGGCTCCTCCGAAAGGGCCCAGGCGGAAGCTCCAAGCGGCTTCCTCTCCTGCTGAGGCCTGAGGTCTATGGAGTCCAGCCAGCATCCACTGCCAAGATTCCCAGCAAGGGACACAGCTCTCGCTTGTTCCTGCCGGCAGCTTCTCAGGCTTCGCCGCGCTGCTTCCTTTTTTAGGCAAAGCGGACTCCAGCAGTCCTCAAGGCCCCATGGTGTCTCACCTGCCAGAAAGGGAGGAAGGAAAACCATTGAGTCCCATCCGTCCCCCGCCCCAAGCGTCCTCCTGTGGACATCCTGCAGACACACCCCCAGTCTCAGTGCTCCCATCCCCCATTCCAAGGTTACCCCCCCACAAGGAAGGGCTCTAGCAGGGAAGGGGATGGGCGCTTGCCCAGGAGACGTGGCGGCTACGTCCTTGCAGCCAGTCCCCTCTGGTCTGGATCTAACCAGGGTCACAGGACCCAGCCCTGGCTCACCAGTGGCGCCCCAGGGCCTCTGGGGCCTGATGGGCCTGGCCCTGGGCCCTTGCTGGATGGTGTCAGAGGCCAGCAACAGGCCAGTCCATCAGCATCAGAGAGGACAGGGCCGGAACCACCCTCTCCTGCTCCTGAGGGTTTTCCTCCAGGAGCTCCAGGTGGGGTGCTGACTGTCTAAGTCTTTCCAAATCGTCTAAGAAGCTTCCCTTCAGGCTTCTGTCCCCTCCCAGGGCACTGTGTCCTAAGCTCCACCCAAGGCCCTTCCCATCCCCTTTCCCTGACTTTTCGACCCTGTGGCCACCGTGTGGCCGGGGCTTGGGCTTTGCTGGGGAGCGTGTGCCCGGCGTCGCACCCCTCTCCCTCTGGCTCTCGGCCCTGGCTTCAGAGTCGCCGTTGTGGGGAGATCCAAGGGTCTGAGATCAAGGGAGGGGTGGTGAGGGAGACACTAGGGCCTCACGACCGGTGAAGGAACCCCACGTGCTGTGCGTGGGTGCCCCCGCGTACGCGCCATCGCAAGCGCGGTCCCGTTAGCGGGCGCGCCTCTGCCGAGTCCTGGCAGGTGGGCGCGCTCGCGCACCCGAGTGGGCGTGGCTCGGAAATGGGCGTGCCGTTCGGATGGGCGTGGGCTCTCGGGGGCGGGCCCAGCTGCAGCCAGCCGCCAGCCGCCTGCCGCCTCGGAGGGAGCAGGCAAAGAGGTGCGGCCGAGCGCCCCGTCCCACGTCGCGATGCTGCCCTGGACGGCGCTTGCCCTGGCCCTGGGGCTATGGCTGGCTCTGGCGCACAGCGGCGCGGAGCGAGGTGAGTGCGCGCGGCCCCTCGGCCCTGCCGCCCACGCGGGACGACCACTGTCCTCGGGGCCGCGGGGCGGATGGGGCGCTCAGGCCGCGGGATCCGGGCCGGTGCGCTCAGGTGCACGACCGAGCTGTCTGGACGCCGAGATGGAGGTGGCTGTCGGGGAGGCTGCCCTGTCTCAGTTTCCGTCTTTGGAAGGGCCCTCAGGAGAGCGGTGGTGGACGTGCTGAAATTGGCCCACCGAACTGGGGATCCCCGAAGGCCAGGTAGCCCCAGCTGAGTAGTGGAGGTTCCGGGAGGAAGGGGTGCCCTCGGCGGGAGGAAGGGGTGCCCTCGGCTGCTGGGGGTGGTGCATCGTGCTTCTGAGGTCCAGAGTGGGGTGACATCATCCATAAGTCGGGTCAGGATTCCAGCCAGCCATCTGGGCTGGGGGAGCTGTATTCAGTGCTCCCCTCCCCCATTCCTGCACCCCCTGCTGCCCCCTCCCCCAGCCGAGGGACTGAAACCCAGCCCGAAGGCACCTCTCTGAATTCCAGCCTGAGGGAACAGGGCCCAGACCGGGCTCCTCACGGAGGCCTAGCTGCTTACCCATCTGCTCGGTATGCGGAGGGCTAGCGCCCGTTCTACACGCGGGACAGAGTCAGCCTGGGTGCCTCCATCAGGCAGACCACGTGCACAGCTGAACAGGGAGAATATGGGTCTCATGCTTGACTCAGAACCCTTGTCCCCTGAGGTTCCACCCCCATGACCCTGGGGAAGGCAAGCCTGCTTCAGGAAAGCCCAGGCCCTGGGGGTCCTGCCCTGGGCACAGGTATATCTGGGACCCCAACCTGGGACTGAACCTTGTCCTATTCCCCAGGCCCCCCAGCATCAGCCCCTCAGGGGGACCTGTTGTTCCTACTGGACAGCTCGGCCAGCGTGTCACACTACGAGTTCTCCCGGGTCCGAGAGTTTGTGGGGCAGCTGGTGGCTCCACTGCCCCTGGGCCCTGGGGCCCTGCGTGTCAGCCTGGTGCACGTGGGCAGCCTGCCACACTCTGAGTTCCCCTTCGACCGGCACAGCTCAGGACAGGCTGTGCAGGACGCCATCCGTGCGGCGGCCCAGCGAATGGGTGACACTAACACTGGCCTGGCACTGGCATTTGCCAAAGATCAGCTGTTTTCTGAGGCTGCTGGTGCCCGGCCAGGGGTGCCCAAGGTACTGGTGTGGGTGACAGACGGGGGCTCCAGTGACCCTGTAGGCCCCCCCATGCAAGAACTCAAGGAACTGGGCGTCACGGTCTTCATCATCAGCACTGGCAGGGGCAATCTGCTGGAGCTGTCGGCTGCTGCCTCGGCCCCTGCAGAGAAGCACCTGCACTTCGTAGATGTGGATGACCTGCACATCATTGCCCAGCAGCTTCGCAGCTCCATTCTCGGTAGGTGGGAGCTGCAGGACGAGGCTGGGTTGACACTTCAAGGGGGCTCATGTGCCTGTGCCCCTGAGGGTGCAGTGGGCCACAGTGTCTGTGTGCTGGCCACAGACACCCTTACCTGGATGCCACCTGAGCTGTGCAGAGATAGGGCCATGCCTGAGTGGCCACCTCCAGATGGGGGCGCTGAGCCAACCCCAATATCAGATGTGGGTTGAGAGACACGGGCTACAGAGTGGTGAGGATAGGGAAGGAGATAGCCAGGCTAGGACCCTGCCTGTGTCACCTCACGCCGGAGAGGGGGCAACCAGAGAGGTCAGCGACTGCCTCTCCCAGGGCTCGGGCTTTCCAGGTCAGGACAGTCTTGGTGAGGTCCCGTGTGGGACTGCTAGGGAGGGGCCTGATCAGCACACTGCTGCAGGGCTGAGCAGCACCCTCTGGCTTTCCCCTGCACCCCACCCCCAGCCATACCTCAGGGGGCCAGGCTGGAGGCAAGAGGGCTGGTAGCTCCTGGGTTAATCATCCACCCTGAGCTGGAAGGGGTTGGTTTGTGGACTGGAAAGGGGTGGAGGGCCCTCTCCAAGACCAACCTGGGGGACATCTGACCCCAGTGACACCACCAGGCACAGCTGAGCCAGGAGGGCACAGAAGGAGGTAGTCAGTGGGCAGGGGTCCTGGGACTGGGTAGAGTCCAGTCTGAGTGGGGGGATGGGCACCCCTGGCACCCAGTCTTAGCAAAGAGGCAGTTTGTGACCTGGATGGGTGTGACCCAGCCCAGACACTAGGCAGCCTGAAGTGGCTCTGTGGCATCGGTTGTCACAGGCTCAGTGGCCCACTTTGGTTTGCCTGCATTACCTCCTGGGGACCTGGCCAGACAGCACCCAAACCCCTGCTGCTTCAGGGATTGTCACTGACCCAGGGCCTCCTCCAGCTCTTGATTGCACCTCTGGGCTCCCTTTGCCTGACTGTCCAGAGCCTGGAGGATCCCAGACCCTGGTGCTGACCATTCAGATTTGGGGGTCTGGCTTCCCGGACACCACCGTGGGCGCCACCTTTAAGGGACCTTTGTCCAGGCTACTGGTCTGGATGCAAAGTTGCCACTACAGCTTCCCTACCGGTCTGGGTTCCGGGCTGAGGGAGGGAAGGTCCCGATGGGGCCTGGTTTGGGGCTGCACCTCACAGTGTGTCCATCACGGTGTTGTTCCTCCGACTTCTTGGCCGATGACCCCGCCTGACCACCTGGGATACCCCCAATCTCGCTGCCTTCCCTTGGTCAGCCAGGGCCACTCCCTGGCACAGAGGAGGCGACTTTGGTCCCCTGACCCACGCACCCTCCGCAGATGCGATGCAGCCGCAGCAGCTTCACGCGTCTGAGGTCACCCCCAGCAGTGTCCGCCTGGCCTGGCCGGCGCTGCTGACCGCGGACTCGGGCTACTACGTGCTGGAGCTGGTGCCCAGTGGCGACTTGGGGGCCGCCCGACGCCAGCAGCTGCCCGGCAACGCCACGGGCTGGACTTGGGCAGGGCTCGAGCCGGACGTAGACTATGAGGTGTCGCTGCTGCCCGAATCCAACGTGCGCCTGCTGCGACCGCAGCGCGTGCGGGTGCGCACGCTGCCAGGTGAGGCGTGGGACAGGGCGGGGCCGGGCGGGCGCGGGTCCCCGAACCCCTGCTGACCGCCCTCTCCCGGCAGGCGAGACCGGGCCCGAGCTCGTAGTCATCTCGCACGCCCGGCCGCGCAGCCTCCGCGTGAGCTGGGCCCCGGCGCTCGGCCCAGCCGCCGTGCTGGGCTACGCCGTGCAGTTCGGGCCGCTGCGGGGCGGCACGGCGCAGCGCGTGGAGGTTCCTGCCGGCCGGAACAGCACCACGCTGCAGGGCCTGGCGCCTGGCACCGCCTACCTGGTGACCGTGACCGCCGCCTTCCGCTCCGGCCGCGAGAGGGCGCTGTCGGCCAAGGCCTGCACGCCCACCGGCGAGCGCAGCCGCGCCCCGCGCCCCCCGGGGCCGGCTTCCCCAGCCCCAATCCCGCCCGGGTCCGCAGAGCCGCGCGCACCCCTGGGCCTTCGGGCCGCCGCTGCGGAGACACGGACGGGGCGCTGAGGGCCGGTTGAGAACCACAGGCCTGGCCGCCCCCGCCCGGAGAGGAGGCTGCAGCCGTCCCCGATGTGGAAAGGCGGCCCCGCGAGTGGCCGGGGCCACCGGAGTCCCGTGTGGAGAGAAAGGACCTGAAGGGGAGAAGACGTTGGCACCAGTCGGGTCCCCAAAGGCTTCCTGAAGGAAAGGAGGGCAGGGGCTTCTCCAGGATCCTGGCTGCCCTGAGGACTGGGCCTGCGCGACCTGGCCGGGCCCCTCCCGCAGCCCCTCGTGCAGAGGGGCGGGACCGGAGTCTGGCATTCAGGGTCTTGGGACAGGAACCTCCCACCCCTGCTGTCACGCGGCTCCAAGGCCAGCTCTCACAGGGTCACAAGCAGATTGGGGGACGAGGACCACTGCAGCCACCTCGACATTGTCCGACCCCAGGGGTTACATTCACGGGTCACCTCCTGTGACCTGGGCAGGGCCTGTGCCTCCAGGATCACCTGCTGCTGCCCAGCCCAGCTTGCCTCTCCCCACTAACGACTCAGACTCCAAAACACAGTAAATCAGATGTAAGCCCAGCCTGTGGTCTCACGGAATGTTTTCCTCCTCTTCATGACCTTGCAGCTGATGGGTGGCTGAGAGGCCCCGGGTGAGCCTGTGGGCAGTGAGGAGGCAGGCGCAGCACCTGACTTTCTCTTCAGAAAGTGGGGCCCACTCGTGACTCGCTCTTTGTTT
>RJWM01020224.1:0-37523 GCA_004363535.1 Dasyprocta punctata
AAAAAAAAAAAAAAAAAGCAGGTGTCACTATTTTATTTGCAGACAAAGTGGATTTCAAGCCAAGACTGATTAAGAGAAATAAAGAAGGTCACTACATCCTTGTAAAGGGAACAATCCAAGAGGAAGAGATAATAATCATAAATATGTATGCATCAACTTCCAGTGCACCCAACTATGTAAGACAAATATTAATAGACATGAATAATTGAATAAGCACTAATACATTTATAATGGGATATCTCAATTCCACATTGTCAAAAATAGATCAACTAGACAAGTAATTAACAAAGAAGTATCAGAACTAAAACAAACTTTTGAATAAGTGGATTTAATAGATGTTTACAGTGTTCTACCCCACAACACCAGAATACACATTCTTTTCAGCTGCACATGGGTCATTCTCCAAAATAGACCACATACTAGCTCATAGAACATGCTTAAGTAAATGCTAAGAAATTAAAATTATCCCATGCATATTATCAGACCATAATGCAATGAAATTGGAACCATTGGCAAAAGAAACCACAAATACATGAACACATAGAAATTAAATAACACCTTCCTGAACAACCAATGGAGACAAAATAAGGAAGAAATGAGATGGTTTCTACAATAATGCCAATACAATGTTCTGGAACTTACGAGACACACTGAAAGCATTCATAAAAGGAAAAACAAATTGGGGGGTGAGTGATTTTGTGACAGGGTCTCACTGTGTGGTCCAGGCTAGCCTCAAAGTCACAGCAATCCTCCTGTCTCAGTCTCACAGGTGCTGGGACTACAGGCATGAGCCACCACACCCAGCATTATAAGGAAAATATATGGTGGTGAATTACTATATCAGGAAAACAGAATGAGCTCAAATAAACAATTTAATGTTGAACCTCAAGCTTCTAGGAAAAAAAAGCAAATCAAACCCAAAGCTCATATGAGGGAGGAAATTCTAAAGATCAGAGAAGAAATTAATGCATTTGAGACTAAGAAAACAATACAAAGAATCAGTGAAATGAAGAGTTGGTTCTTTGAAAGAGTAAATAAAATTAACAAACCCTTAACCAACCTTACGAAAAAAAACCTCAAATCCTTGCAATTACAAATGAAAAGGGAATCCCAACAGATCTGCAGAAATTCAGAAGATCATCAATACCTACTGTCTTAGTTACTTTCCTCTCCTTGCTGAGACAAAATATCTGACATCCAGAGTTAAAGGAGGAAAGGTTCATTTAGTTCACAGTTCTTAGAGGTTTCAATCCATAGTTGGTTAGCTCCAAGGCAGTGAGGCACATGAAAGAGGGGCAACAGCTCATGGTGGCAGAAGACAGCAAAAACAACAGAGCAGAGCAACTCTTTCTGTCCCTTATATTGTATGCAGGCTACCCGTCCTCAGGCAGATGTACCACTCACACCCTTAATCCTAGCCAGAACTATGCCATACCAGTCAGTGGACTGATTTGCTAATCACATACCCTTAAACCCAGAATCACAAACTCTAGATTCAGCCCCTTCTGAAAAAGGCATGAGGCTTTGCGGGGACATCTAGACACAAATCATAACACTACCTTGAGAACCTGTATTCTAATAATATGGAAAACACATAAGAAATGGATAGATTCTGATACATATGAATTACCAAAGCTGAATCGAGAAGACACAAAAATTCTAAATAAACCAATATCAGTCAATGAAATTGAAGATGTAATTAAAACCCTACCAATACAGAAAGCCCAGGTCCTGATGGATTCACACTGAATTCTACAAGAAATCTGGAGAAAACCTAATGCCACTGCTTTTCAAACTCTTTATGAAATTGAAAGGGAGCAGTACTCCCAAATTCACTCCTGGAAGCAAATATTACCCTGATACCAAAGGCAGAGAAAGATTCAACCAAAAAAGAACTACAGGCCAGTCTCCCTAATGAACATTGATGCAAAAATCCTCAATAAGATATTGACAAACACAGTGAAGCAAATCATCAAGAAGATTATATACCATGACCAAGAAGGATTCATCCCAGGGACGGTTCAACATACACAAATCAATAAGCATAATACTTCATATTAACAGAGACAAGGACAAAAAACATGATCTTAATAGATTCAGAAATGTGTTTTATGAAATCCAACACCCATACATGATAAGAATTCTACAGAAAATTGGAATAGATGGTCTTTATGTCAATCTGATAAAAGCCATCTATGGCAAACCAACAAACATCATACTAAATGGACAAAAACTGAAAGCTTTCACCCTAAACAAGACAAGGATGTCCACTATGGTCACTCTTATTCAATACAATTCTGGAAACATTCGCTGGAGCAATTACAAAAGAAAAAGAAATAAAAGGAATAACAACAGGAAAGGAAAAAGTTAAATTATCATTATTCACAGATGACATGATCTTCTATGTAGAAGACCCCAAAAACTCCACCAAAAGATGTCTAGATTTAATAACCAAGTTCAGTAGCATAGCTGGATACAAAGTCAATGCTCAAAAATCAATAGCTTCCCTTTACACAAATAACAAACTTACTGAGAAAGAAATTAGAGAAACAACACCTCTCACAGAAGCATCCAAATAAAATGAAATACCTAGGAATCAATCTAAAAAAGGAAGTAAAAAACTTTTACATTGAAAACTACAGTACGCTGAAAAAGGAAATTAAAGAGAATATCAGAAAATGGAAAGATATCCCTTGTTCCTGGGTAGAAAGATCCAATATAGTGAAAAAATGGCCATAATTCCAAAATTGTTATACAGATTTAATGCACTCTCAGTCAAAATACCAATATCGCACAAAATTAGAACATTCCTCAAATTTATTTGGAGCCAGAAGAGACCTAGAATAGCAAAAAACAATTCTGGACAACAAAGGCAAGGCAGAGGGCATCCCAGTCCCTGACTTGAAATTATACTACAAAGTTTCTGTGACAAAAACAGCGTAATACTGCGGGGGGTCAGGGGAAGGGGGTCAGGCCCAAGGATCAGTGGAACAGATTTGAAGATGCAGAAACAACTCTAAACATATTCAGCCACCTTATCTTTGCAAAGGAGCCAACCATCTCCACTGGAAGAAGGCCTCTTTAATAAATGATGCTGGAAAAACTGGCTTTCCACATACTGAAAATTAAAACTAGATTCATATCTTTCACTATGCACTAAACTAAATTCAAAATGGATCAAAGAGCTAAATATTAAAACAGAAACACTAAATCTGCTGGAAGGTAGAATAGGTAGAGCTCTTGAAGACATTGGTGTAGGCAAAGACTTTATGAACAAAACCCTGATCACACAGGAAATATCACAAAGAATCAACAACTTGGATCTCATCTTACTAAAAAGCTTTTGTACAGCAAAAGAAACCACAAAGAGAGTGAATAGACAACCCACAGTATCAGAGAAAATTTTGCCAGCTGTTCTTCAGACAAAAGACTACTATCTAGAATATATAATTTTTTAATTTTTAAATTTGTTTTATTTAAGAGAAAATGGACACAGAAAAGAAAATAAAAAGCAAAAGAGACAAACAAACAACAACAACAACAAATCCAATACAATAAAAATATAGGTTTACAAAGTGAGATGATTGGAATTTGACAGTGGTTGTAATATTGCATATCGTTACCTTCAAAGGGGTTGTTTAGATTAACAGATATAGACATGTAAAATTGATCTAATCATATGAGTATTAACTGTTCTTTTTCAATAACTAATGCATTTAGTAGTGTAGTCATTTTAACTATCTTATGTATACCTATGTACAAATTTATGTCTTTTTCCTTATCCCTTCCTTCTTTCTTCTTTTCCCCTTGTAATACCTCTTGTTATCTTCAGAATAACTGCCCATACCGTCAGGCACAATACAATCAAACAAAATAGTACAGGATAAAACCAATGAAAAACAAAACAATGGAAGCAATACATAGTAAAACAACACTGATTACTGTAATGCCTCTTGTTATCTTCTAAGCAGTTGCTCATATAATCAGTCATAATACAATCAAACAAACCAAAATAGGATAAAATCACTTAAAGCAAAACAATGAAAGCAATATAGGGTTTCAAAACAAGGTAATCAGTTGTCAATAATGGCTACCATAATGTGTTTTGTTATCTTTGAAATAGCTGTCTATGCCATCAAATATAATAAAATTAGGCAAACCAAAATAGAATAAGATCAAACTAAACAGCTCAATGAAAACAATACAGGAATATAAACATATCATTATACTTGAATGAGAATCAGAAAAGTTCATTTCAAGTTTCCCAATTTCTGATAATACAATACATATTATTCTTATATTCTTTATAATGTCAGATACATTTACACACATCCTTCAAACACCACAGAGGATAGCCATCTCTCTAAGAATTACAGTCACTCAAAGCATAAACTTTTTTCAGATTAATCACTTGGTCTTCACCCAGTATTAAAGATACTTGCTTTGCCCAAAATATTTTGTTTTAATTTTTTTATTTTAAAGATACTAAAATCCAACAAAGCATAACAGAACAAAGTCAATCAGAACAAAGCAGTAGAACTGGTACAGAACTTCAAAGAAAGACACCAGGAAAACAACAGCCACCACAGCATACCTTGTTACTTTCAGAATAGTTGACCATCCCATTAGGTATAGTAAAATCAAACTAAAAACAAAACACAACAAAACCAATAAAAACAGAGTATGAAATAAAGCAAAAAAAAATTAATCAGAATAAAGCAAAACAATGAGAACAATATTGGGCCTCAAAGATAAGACAGAAGAATCCCTCATATTTGCTACATTGCATACTATCATCTTCCCAAGAGATGCTCAGACTGCTGGCTCCAGGCCTACAAAATCAACTGAACAATACAAGCATTTAGTTGCTTTATGTACCATAGTTGCTGTCAACTTAGCCAGTCCTCTGAACCAGCAGGTTGCTTATGGGTGGGGGGGGGGAGTCCTTGATACCTAGCCCGCACACTGGTAGGCCTTCAAGAGGCACATCTCTTTCTCCTCCTGGAGTCCGTGCCAGTCAAGTGCACTCACCAGGAAGGCAGGCTAGGTTGTCTTCTGGTCGGAGCCTCCCTGCCCAACATGGTAGGATCTCAAGAGGCACATCTCTTTCTCCTCCTGGGGTCTGCACCAGTCAAGCGCACTCACCAGGAAGGCAGGCTATGTTGTCTTCTGATCGGAGCCTCCCTGCCTAACATATCTAGAATATATAAAAAAAACTCAAAAACAATGAGACCTCCCCAATTTAAAGACCTAATCCAAAATTTGTCATCTGAGATGAATATACACTTGTCAGATGAAAAAGTAGAAACAACAAATAAATATATGAAAAAATGTTCAACATCGTTGGTCATTTTAGAGATGCAAATTAAAACAACACTGAGATTCCATCTCACTTCAGAAAGAATGACTCATCAAGAAGTCAATCAATAACAAATGCTGTCAGGGCTGTGGGGAAAAAGGGACTCTTCTCTATTTTTGGTGCGAGTATACTGGTGCAACTACTGTGGAAATCAGAGTGGAGATTTCTCAAAAAACTGAAAGTAGAGGTGCCATTTGATCCAGCTATTTATCTTCTTGGTATCTTCCCTAAAGAATTAAAAGCATCATACCCCAGTGATATATGCACACCCATGTTTATAGTGGCACAGTTTGTAATAGCTAAATCTTGAAAACAGCCCAAATGCCCATCAACTGATGAATGGATAGAAAAGATGTGTTTTTAATACAGTGGAGTACTACCCTGCCATAAAGAAGGATAAACTTGAGACATTTTCAGCTCACTGGATGCCCTTTGAGACCATACTCTTAAGTGAACTAGATCAGACACATATATGTAAATACCACATTGTTTCTCTAGTGTGAGAAACTGAAAGTGTAAATAAGAACTGTTGGAGACCACTATGAAGTGGCTGTGAGCAGGATTTAAAATTAATTGGCTTTCTATGTTTATCTGTGAATCTGTCCTAGGCCTAGGCCCCTTGCCTGGCAAAGGGAGCTGATTCATAGTAAGTGATCTTCTATGAATCACTGGTCCTGGCTGAGGTCTGTATCTATACCTCAAAGGGCAAGATAAGGCCACAGCTAAAGACACCTGGCTCCAAACCCAATTACATAGACTTCAGCTGCAGGCATCTCACACCTGCAGGCATCTCACTCCTACCATAAATATTGGCATGGAGATAAGACAGTTCTCCTTAGTTGTCATCATTTACTACTTGGAGAAGTCCTTAAAGTGACTCCCAAGGTCCTGCTCGTTTCCTGCACTTTCCTCAGTATCCCCTCTCTTGGGAAATGTAATAAATACGGGCCGCCCAGAGAAGGTCTTCATCTTAGCCCTCGTCTTAGCCCCAGAGTCAGAAATTCTGCAGAGGGTTTTGATCCTCCTGGAGCCCTAAAATCATACCAGTTGTCTCATTTATTTAAGCCTTCACCATACACTTGTTTGGGAGATTGGGGATCTAGGCCAGGTCCCTGATAAAGAACCAAAATGTAAAATAGCTATTGAGAAATGGAAAGAAAATCTTCAAATGGACAGGGGAACAAACGAGGGGGAGAGGGAAAGAGAGGAAGAGAAAAGAAAAAAAATGGAAGGAAAAATGGAAACAAAATCTTTTGTAAATGAGGGGAAGAGGAGTTGAAAGGAGGGGAGGGAGATATGAAAAAAAGGAGATGTATTATCTACAGGTGCAAATCCCCTGTGATAAATGTGACTATTATGAATACCTAAATTGTACCAATAAAACTGAAAAAAGATCTCATGAGGTCTCAGACCCCTCCAGAGGTAGGATCACCTTCCTGTGCTGGTGCGTTTCCAGGAAGCTCTAGGCACACTCAGAACCTCGCCTTTCATCCTCTCATTTTGGGGCTGCTAGTTCAGGGGAGGAGCGAGAGGGGATTTCACCAGGACTCACAGTTAAGGCCGGGCCTTCTTTGCAGAAAATAAGCTTGGAAAATGAGCTCATCTTATATTTGGCCCCATAACATAATATTAAGGTTGCCAAATCTGTTGTGGGACTGATACATTTACATTTTTGTTTGTTTGTGGGGTTTTTTTTTGACAGGGTCTTGCTATGCAAATCAGGCTGGCTTTGAACTAATTGTAACCCTTCTGTCTCAGCCTCCTGAGTACTGAGGTTACAGACGTGCACCACCAGACGTAGTTTGAATACATTTAGTTTTAAACCTGTAATTTGAAGTTGCAAGCAAGTACTCCACTAAGTAAAATGTTAAATTTAAAATTACTAAAGACATTTGAGATTCCTGCTTGGTATAGATTCTCACCCCTCCCCTTATATTCATGATGTAAAATAATAGATCAGTTAAAGAAAATGAATATCTTGAGTGTGGGAGAAAAGTAGGTGCTGATTCGTGCACAGCCACATAATATGCCCAAATTTACCATTTAAAATACTTAATGTTGTTTTACTGAAGAGAGGAGGCTGAATTCACATCGAAGGTCATTACTGGTTTATTTTCACTCTCATTAGAACCTGTTTGTAGTTCCTGATGATCACATTCATCATGGGAAGTGGGTCATGTACATAACACAAATTAATTCTCTTTTGCATCCCCCCACCCATCTTCCTGCTTCCTTCCGGCTATTGTTCTTCCTATTTGCAAAAGGTCTCTGTCCCCACTCTGGGTTTCTCACGTACAGGAAGCCATGCGATGCATCAGCTTGTGTGTCTGATTTATTTCACTTAACATTACGGTCTCAAGGTGCTCCACTGTCCCATAAATCCTCAAGTTTATCCTTCTTCACGGCAGGGTAGTGCTCCATCTTGTGCAAACACCACGTTTTCCTTACCCTGTGTCCCGAGCGCGCTCCTCCGCCCTGCAGAGACTGTGCTCAGGCGCTCACCCCGCTGCCATCCTCCTGGCTGCCTGGTAGCCGTGGGAGGAGCGGAGGATGGCGTTCCTTTGGCTTCACGTCTGTATTTTCACCGCTCCTGCGGGAGCTCACTTTGGCACCTTTAGGTCGAGCGCCCCACTCCGAAAATCCGAAACCCAACGTTTTCGAAGGTCTAAAGCATTCTGAGCACTGATTTACCACTGAGAATGCTGTGTGGGTTCAGAGCAGGGCGTGCCAAACCCTTAGCGATCTGAGTCACCGCCGACTCAAGTACTTGGGAAGCGGCCTTCGCCGGGTGTCCGCTGTGCAGAGTCCTGGTTTTCTGCCACCTCCTCCTGCCGGCCACAGCTCCTCCTCCGGTGAAGCACTGCTGGCGAGGCCCGGCTGTCGCAGCCCAGCCGCCGCCTCCTGGCCTTCTCTGCCCCGCTCCAGCAAACACTTCTTGCCTCACAGTTTTCCATTTGTTGATGTCCTTCCTTCCTGAGGGCTCTTCCTTGCCTGCTTTTCCTGTCCCTTTTAACGCGCGGGCGCGCACACTCTTCAAGTCTCAAACCCAAGGTCGCCTGTTCTGAAAACTTCTCTGACGCCAGCTAAGCTCAACCCCAGCCTTCCCCGTGCTTGGAGGCTCCGATTTCACATTGCGCAGACGACCTGGGTTCTGTCCCAGACGCGGGATTTCCTGCACCTACTCCCTCACGGAGAGTACTGGTGTAGAGTGTAACCGAAAGCCTCAGTGGACCGCCGTCCGGGGTTTCAGTCAGTGGAGTGAACCGTGTTCTGCTACATGATTTGCAGTGAAGGAATCCAGGAAGTGTCTTCATTTCCTGCACCCCCCTCCTCCCTCCCCAGGACTAAGCCATGGCCTGTGGCTTCTAAGGACAGAGACCAGAAGCCAATGGTACATGTTTGTGTTACACTAGAAAGGAAGCAACTGGGAAAAGTAGGAAATCATAGAGTTTAGACTCACAATCAGGAAATTTATTGATTTCTTTTTAGAATGACACGTCTGACCTAGTGTAACAGGATCTCATCATTATGTCTTCTGATTATTTTTAAATTCCAAAGAAAAATGTGCAAGACTGGAAGTCTCTATTTTATAAATAGTTTGCATCTCTCAGCATACTAAAGAGTAGAATGTAAAATTCTTGCAAAGGTGCAGAGAAACCACTTCAAAGTCATTCCCAGCACCCAAAGCGTCCTGTCAGCAGAATCACCCATCTAGGAGTTTCATCAACACTGCCTGTCCTCCCTCCCGGTCAGACTTGGCTCCACTCACTGCCAGCTTCAGTCGGGAGAGCTGGCCACTCAGGTGAGCGGGGAGCCCTGGTGCAGAGCCCTCTCGACCTAGCCTGGGCCCAGGAACCCTGCCATCCAGGAATCCAGAGGCTCTTTCATCCATCCTCCCTCACTCAATTTGTCAGGGAACCAGACATAGAAACTCCTCAGGGATGGCGCCCACAGTGTGCTGTGACTATGGTTTCAGCGGCAGGGTCCAGGAATATCCCTTTTTTATGCTAATTTCCTTTTCAAAGAAAAGGGCCCTGAAAATTCTGTGCTTTTGTACAATGACCCTCATGCACTTAGCAAGAAGGGCAAACCCTGCCATTTGCCTGCACTAGGAAGCCTGGGAAATAGACCCCACGACAGTGCATCTGCAGTGTCAGCATTTCTGGACCAGTCTGTGCACGTGCAGCAAGCCACCACCCCAAGCGTGCTGTGGACTCTTCCCTGGCCCCTGGTGGTCTGGCCTTCGGCTGGCTGTGCCCAGGGTCTGTTCCTTTGGCCCCCTGGGCTCGCTCCTGTCCATGATGAGCCATTACGTGTGTGCTTCTGAAGGGGTCCCGAAGCTGAACAGGGTCTACGGGGGGCTTTTGCTGTTGCTCCTTCTGATTTACGGCAAAGCCCTGCCACAGTTCCATTCTCGGTGGGGTCTGTATTTCTGTGCCTGATGGTGTGGCCATGGAGGGGAAGGGTTTTTTAAAACATGCTTCAAAATCCCTCTCACAGAAGCAATAACTTCCTTCCACCAGTTTTAAGATCAGAACCACACAGCCCTCTGAGGTGACCAGAACAGCCTTTCACCCAGCCCTCGCAGTGCCTTTGAGGCCAGGCTCGGGCAGGCGGTGGGCATGGAGAAGTGTGTAAATTGCTGTGTGCTGTCTGACTGCCAGAACACCAGGATGCCGGGCTGGGCCTGGAGAGACAGTTTTTCCTTCCTGCAGCTCTCTCCCTCGTGGTGTGGGGCCCCTCTAAGCTGTGGATGGAACAGAGGCCCCAAACAAGGGAGGTGTGGAGAGGAACTGACTGGCCGTGCTCCGAAAGGCAGCTCCTATGGCTCCTGGCCCTTTATTCTGCCTGTGCAAGAAGTAAGTCTGTGGTCTGCCAGGCTTGGTCTCCAGCCTGGCGCCGAGTGCCATGGCACTACCCCATTTGCAACTCTCACAGCTCCCGGCACAGTTGTGCTGCCGGGCACAGCCTGCAGAAGGTGACAGCTTTTGATCCTTCTTTCCGCCTAATGAGCAGCCACATGGGCTGGCTGGGTGGGAATCTGTGACATATGGGAAGGCCAAGCCTGCCTGCAGATGGGGACAGGGCAGAGCTGGCTGGCAGCTGTGAGCCCCAGTCCAGGGCAGAGCTGGAATGGGGCACAACCTTGGATGGAGACAGGTTTGCCCAGCCAAGAGCGCTGCTCTGCCAGAGAATGAGCCCCACTCAAAGAGAGAAGTCTCTGAGGTCTTGTTTGCATTTCTAGTGAAACTTATTTTTGTAAATGTCGAAATCCTGGCTTCTTAAAAGTCAAGATGGAGGTCCTCGTCAGCAGTGCAGGTCTGTGTCACTCAGCAGGGCCGTGTTATGAGAAGGACAGCACTGGACAGTCGTGCCAGTGGACATCACGGCACATAGCAACAAACTGAGGCAGTGCAGTCGGCTGCTTAGGTTCTCACTGCAGTCAGACTCAGTCCCCGGCTGTACCAGGGTGACAGTAGACTGCTTCATACACACAGAGGGGTGCAGTCTGAGCGTGGTGAGAACGTGTTACAGGTCGTGACCATGTGACCCAGCCTCACCCCTGCACATCATCGTTAAGTGTTTTGTACTGCACATGAGTGTGCCGTGCTGTGTGCCGCCAGCCACACGGGCAGTTTGCTCCCACTGGTGTCATGTACGCGTAGGCAATGCATGTGCTGTGGCATTATGATGGCATGGTCACCAGGCAATAGGAGGTTTCCGGCTCTGTTGTGATTTCACAGGGCCACTGTCACACCACTGTGGCCGTGTGTGTGGTTTGGGCAGAGTGGCAGAGGGGCTCCCTCAGAAGAGAGTCCTCAAAAAAGTCAGCCAAAAGCTGCAAACCTCACACAGGCCAGCCCTGAAGGGTCGGTTTCCGTCTCACTGCCTGTCCCATTTTGCTGTCTCACCCCTCATCTTCTCCAACTCTCGGGATGTAGTTACAAACCCCAAGCCCATGAGGAGGAACCATGACAATGCCTTGAATAATGTCCCGTACACGGAAGGGGAAGGTCCTGCTCCCTCCATTCTCAGTTAGGTTTCTGCAGCACACTGGTAAGGATGTGGGAGGGAACTGTGTCTAGGACTAAGGGTAATTAGAGGAGAGTGTGTCCTCCTTTGCTTTGAACTTCTTCCAGCAGTGTTTACACCCATGATAATTTCAGGAAGGTGAAACCAAATTAGAGTTTTACTGTGCTTATGTGGTTTGGCCTAGGAAATCATACACATTGCACAACTTAGTGAGAGGACATAAAATTTATCTATTTTTGAAAAATATGTACAGTTTTTCAACCCTCCTTTCAACTCTTCCACACACAAAATCCAAAAAGAATCCAAATAAATTCTCACTGATAATTTTTACTTCCTTGCTTCGCAGTTTTTGTCTGCACTCTGAACTGCTGTAGAAAGTTAAGCAGAGATGTATTTGTCACTGTCCCATCAACGGGATCCACGATACCCACAACTGAAGGAGGAGAGGTTTATTTGGGCTCACAGTTTCAGAGGAAAAGTCATCACTGGCTGCACAGCAGAATAGCATGGTGAGAGAGCTGCAGAAGAAAGCTGCTCAACCCATAGTGTCCAGGAAGCAGAGAGCCCAAGAGCCAGTGAGAGCAGGAGGAGTGGGGGACAAAACACTCTGAGGTCACACCTGGGCTCTTCCAGCCAGGCCTGCCCCCCCAGCACCTGACAGCACAGTGTCCCATGACGCAGTCACCTTCCCAAACCCACCTCTGAGTCCCTGAGACCGTGAGGGGACGTTTTAGGTCTAAACCATAATGACAGATTACTGTCAACACAGTTTGGAGAAGAGTAAGTTGGTCAATATGAAAGTGGCTAAGTGTGGGTAGAGAAGTATTCTAATTTATTAATAGCAACAAGTGATGATTATTTCATTTTTATCCTTCCATTTAAAAAGCAAAAGTCTTCATCTGCTTCTGTTGCAAGGAATAAAGGTGTTTCAAATGTAGGTAAAACGAACAGTAAGTTGGAAAAGTTGAGCACGGCAGTCTGACTCACTTTAATCTTGGGAAAGTGCTTATTCGACCTCATTATACAAGGAAAGTTTCCATCTTAGACTGCCCATCTACACAGTACTCATGAGTGAGGTAAGCTTCATAGTAACCCATGTTACCCATTACACTATTTTTTCTTGTTTCCCTGTATCTTTTGACTTTTCTATGGCATATCAAGGAAACTAAATTAAAGCTGTTTTACGTATCTTTTTGTTTGGGTTGGCAGATGGAAGATTTCAGTTCCACTCAAACAGTATTTGAGAGGCGGCTGCTGCTGGCCACTGTGCCATCTCTGGAAACCCAAAGAGATGGGTACGAAACTTGCTTGCTCCACAGAACTCTGTCTAAAGAGAGAGCAGGTGTCGATGTCATCAACTTACTCATTGTCATGGCTTAGGTCTGGTTGCCTCCCCAAAGTCTCATGCAGTCATAGCTGGGACTTTTTTGGAGGTGGCTGGATCTGGAGTGTGTGATGCTGGGATTAAGGGTGTGTGATCACTAAATCAGTCCACTGCCCTAATCCAGGTAGGCTGGATACAGTATAAAGAACGGAAAGAGGCTCATCTCCTGCCTCTTGCTTGCTTGCTTTGCTGCCTTTTGCCTGCTATAACTGTTTCTCCTCTGTTGCCCTCTGCCATGCTGTCCTGCCTTGGAGCCAGCTGATTGTGGACTGAAACCTCTACAAACTGTGAGCTGAATAAACCTTTCCTCCTTTAACTGTGGGTGTCGGGTATTTTGTCTCAGCAAGGAGAAAAGTAACTAAGACACATTTACTAGCAGGCACTTGTGTGGCTCTTGGAATGTGCTAGGCATACTCTTCTAGCTGATTTACAAGTATTAGGTCATGTCAATTGATTATATATAAGGGTTTCTAAAGAGGGGGTTGTTTTTGTTTGAATTTTGCTGTAACTTAGTAATGGGGAACAGAGGTGATCTGGGGTGTGAACCCCTGGCACTGCCTCATTCTGTCCCATGGAACTTCCTGGACTGGACAGGAGAGAGGTCCGATGCTTCCTAGCTGGGTTCGAGTGGTCTTTTCACTCCTGCTGCTGACCCTGTCGTTGTTCATTGCTGCCTTTTGTTTTCAGAGAAGTTACTGACGTTCCAATCTCTGTCTTTAGAAGTCACTTGCTAACCCCTATTTTATAGAATCTTATGTGTGGGACTTTTGAGAGGACAGTTTACAAACTAAACTTTTGCTTGAACGTTCTTAGGAAGGGCTTGATGTTTTTGTTTTTCTGAGTTCTTAGTTCAGTAATAGTGAACCTTTTAGAGCTTTCACTGATAGCAAAGAGCCTGCTGCAGCACATCTGCCATAGGTTCTCTGCCACTGTCCCAGTCTAATTTTGCCCTTTAAACTTACTGAGATTCCCATTGCTTTTCAAGCAACTTCCTCTAGGAGCAGTATTGTACACGTAACTGCATAATTTATACTATGGTGTGGTAAAAACCTTTAGAAATTATTCTGCTTTTGTACAAACCTCATTTTACAGAACAAAATAAAAGGGATACAAATAGGAACATTGCGTTTGCCTAAGATTTTTACTGTATTACTCTTTCCATCCCAGACCCTCCTTGGAGTTTGGGATCCTTTGAGCAAATTTAGGAAGATTCTAGAATATATTTTTGTGATAACATTTTGTTTGTTACCTAACGTATTTGAGGTTGTGTCTGTTGGTCGTCTTTTTCCAAAATTGGAACCTGCATCCTGGTTAGTTTGTAATGAACCAGCTCTGGCCTGATGCTCATCTAGATTGAGCCTCCTTCCCCTCTCTGGCTGGAAGTCTAACTAAGTTCACAAGTCAGTCACAGATTTTCCATCTCAGTGTGGAGCAAAGCTCCACATGGGTCAGGATCGGGCTCACGTGTGAGTTAAGGGGGAAATTCGACCGTCAGGGGCAGTGCACGTGGCTCCTCTCCGTGCAGATGTAGATTGTGAAAGGCGCCCACGTGTGCTCACGTTTAGGTCCATACTGCAGAAGTTTGACAGTTCCCAGAGAGCTCGTGCTGAATGCCAGCAAGGTGACCGTGCGTTTTAAGAGTGGATCCCACATCTCCGGCCGGGGCTTCCTGCTGACCTATGCCAGCAGCGACCACCCAGGTATGGCAGAGGAATCACGCACGTGTTTAACCTTAAGAGGTCCTTTCACAGCCCATCCCTTTCTGGGACAGAGCTGTGATCTCAGGTGCGGGTTAAGATGTGAAGGAAGGGAAGAACACAGTGTCCTGTGTGGGATAGGCTGGGTCCCCATCTCTGGGGTTGTGCTCCCAGCCCTCCTGGCGTCAGGCTGTGCTCCGGGGCCTCCCCCAACTTCTCCCTTCCCCAGGCCCGAGGCCTTTCAACTGGGGACCCATCCTGCCCCAGCCACAGCAGCGCCCAGCATGGAGTGGAGAGGAGGGGAGGAAGCGGGAATGCTGGCTGTAGACCCTGTCTCAGTCGCTGGGTACAGAGGGTTCCCACGTGTCTGGGGCCACAGAGGCCTCGGGGTGCTGCCTCCTCCCCTCCAGGAGAAACTCTGGGAAGGGAGGTGCCATTCATTTTCTTCATGGCCAGTCAGTGTGGCAGTGATCCACGTGTTGTGCCTTAAGACTCTGGAAAAGCTTATGAAAAGAAGGCTGTATCACAGCAAGAATGGGGTGTTCGGCACATGGTGTCTCATGCGTCAGGACCTCAGCTCCCCAAGTGTGGAGTGTGGGTTCCCTCGCGTAGACCACTCCAGGGTGCCCTGGCCAGCCGGGTTGTGCTTGGTCCCCAAGCAACCAGGCTGCAGTGCTGTGGGCTCTGCCTTCACATCCACGGTGTCCCTGGCTGCCACCTGCTAAGCAGCTGAGTCAGAAGGTTCTGGAGCCTTCTCCATGTGCCACAGTGGCTTTGGAAGTGGCTTTCCTTTGTCAGGGATCCTGCCTTTCACGTGTGATTTTTGCAGGTATGTAGTGGAGAATAACTAAGCAATGTGAGTTTTTCTGTTGGAGATAAGAGATTGTTATTGTTCACTCCTTGATAACACTGAAAAACCATCATTGGCAATAGAAAACAGACAATGCAGGTAACAAGATAATGCATGAATTCCTTTAGAAATTGCCTTTTTATTTAAAAAGGAATCTTTAGGCATAAATTTCCTAATTTCTGCTGATTTCAACTATCTTCGTTTGTGACAGATTTAATAACATGTTTGGAACGAGGTAACCATTACGCGAAGACAGAATTCAGGTGAGTGGAGGGGTCCTGGCTGGCTGCGGTCGTGCTGCTAAACATGCTGTCTCCCTCACTGTGGGGCCAGATGAGCGCAGTTTGTGCTGGGTTTGTCTGTAAACCCTCCCTGTGGCAGCGAATGCGGAATATTTGTGAGTTTCTTGGATGGCAGAGGGCAGTGGTCTGCTTCTCTGTTGGCCCAAGAGTCAAGGCACTGACTGCTGGATTCTGTGCTACTGGAGTTAAAAAGCGAAGGAACATAGAGAGTAAGCAGCTGTGCTCCACGGAGGCTGCGTTTACTCACACACAAGCTGTGAGCCGCATCTCAGCCTGGGCCGTGATCGCTGACTCCGGGTCCCACTGCGTCACTGCTCACCATCATCTGGCATCACACACTTTCCTGACTGGTCTTTGGGGGTGATTCTTGTGGTTGTTTCCTGGAAGAGGGTAAGGAAGGGGTTATTTTGTGTTTTCCACTAAAGAAAACCCTGCTGAGAACAACATGAAAATTATCGTTTGGCTTTTGTTTACCTAGAAAACCTAGTAAATCTATTTGACCTACTTTTCTTTGCCTAGAAGGTGGGGTAGTCCGGGCATGACTCCCTGGGCTCCCTGCTGCTGTGTGTGGCTAAAGAGTCCTCACCGTGTAGCACTGTCCTGTGAGTGGCTGGGGGTTCGAGCACCCCACTCCCAGCCTCGATGCCTGCGGGGATAACCAACAATGTCCCCAGTCCTGGCTGGGTGTCTTCTGGTGCGAAATGCCCTCGCTCGAGATGACTGGGCTGCAGATGAAGGCGCCGGCAATGCCCCCCAAGCCTGGCCTCTCTCGAGCACTCTCTTGGTGGCAGGCACAAAAGCACCCCAAGGAGTCTGCAGCTGGTTCTGGGTCGTCTGAGTGTGGAGGCTGTCTGTGTCTGGTGCTCCCAGGACACAGGGCTGCGAGCTGTGATCCTCTCGGACACGTGGACACCTGAAGGTGGGCGGCTTAGGTGCAGAGACAGGGCCAGCCCTGGCCAGCGCTGAGTGAGGGGTGAAAGGAGGCATCGCTCAGCGCTGCTGTGAGGGCACCGTGCCCTCTGCAGGCGCCCATGCCAGCGTTCTCTGGGGTTATGGCCCACAGCTCCACTCAGAGGCACGAGACCGTGGGTGTCACAGGGTGTTTACTATCTGCCAAGAGGAAGGGACCACACTTAGGTCTGCGGGTCGCCGTGGGGCCGAGCAGCTGAGGACAGAAGCCGCTGTTTGGGCCCATGGCCTCCAGCTAAGTCTCTGGCATGCAGGGAGTTCCGAGAGTGCGGCTTCAGTCCGTGGCCAGCAAAACTGGGCTAGATTTACAGAGGCTGTGTGGTCTGTGTGAACTGTGCTTAATGTGACCCTTTGCCCGTCTGACACAGAGCTGTCCTGGGTTCCCGTTAACGCGCGGCCTCACTCACCGCACCATGGCACCTCCCCAAAACCCGAAACCTCCTGCTGCGGAGCTCGTGAGCTGTGAGGAGCTATGCACCCGCAGTCGGAATCTGCATTGCTTTTATTTGTGAATTTCTTGGTTACTGCTGTAATTCTGGGACTCTAAAAGGTCACTGGGAAATGCTTATGAAATGCTTCTTTGGATAGTTTTGATAATAGTTTGATAATTAGATTATTATATTAGCAAATTAAATTTTCTAAGTCAGCAAAAGGAAACCAAAAGAAAATGAAATAAAAACAACCATTATTCTGGAGTATGTTTGGGGTGGTAGTCTAAACACACCAAGTAAACTCTGTGAGAACTGGGACATAGACATAGACTGGCACATGGCCCTCACGTCAAAGCTAGCAGAGCTCCCCTGATAGTCAAGCTTTCTTCTTATGTGTTTTTCACAAATGTGTCCAGCTGTTCCTCCTATGCTCACTACCTTGATACCTGAAGGAACAGGAGATAAAGAAAACGGGTCTGGGGGGATTTCGAGGAATACCCACTGCCACTTGGCTTGATCGGCAGTGCAGGGCCTGGTCAGCCTGCCAAGCACAGGATGCCAGCAGCCACTCTGCACTCCCTGACACGTTTCTGGGAAGTTTCTTAAAAGATGATTGTCAAATAAATTGAACCCTAGTTTAAAAATACACCTTTCTAGGATTGCAAAGTGGTTTCTGACTTACATAGACTCATGCTATCCAATACAGTAACCACTGGCAACATGTAGCTATTGAATACTTACCCCGTGGCGATCCCAGATTGAGAGATGGTGTAGGTAGAAGACACATCCCAGATCCTCAGACCACAGTGGGGGACTCGCTGCTAACATTTGTGCTCATTACATGAAGAAATGAATAGAATCGACCCCAGCACTAGGAGGTTCAGGTATAGAATCACTGTGAGTTTGAGGCCAGCCTAAACTACATAGAGACCCTGCCTCAGAAAGAAAGAAAGAAAGAAAGAAAGAAAGAAAGAAAGAAAGTGTCCAACACATTGACACATTGAATTAAATGGAATATATTTCTAATTTTGCCTCTTTTTTCTTTTTAATGTGACTATTGGAATGTTTAAATTTCCATGCACATCTCTATTGGACAGCATAGAGCTATTACAGTACATACAACACAAGTAAAACGCCAGGGATATTCCTTTTCATCTTTTTTCTGTCCATAAAAAACATAAGTTGCCACACATTTTAAATATTTCTTTTCATAAAAATGAGATCATACTATAGAGATGAAATTTTCCTTGTACCTTAAAAATATTTCATAGGCATCTAAGAGTGTAAGGAAGATCATTGTTTAATAGAGTTTATGGAGAATTATTTTTAAAACAAACAATTATTGTGTAAAACCTGCCTTCAGATTAACATTTTAGATTAATCTGTGTTCACAAGTCAGGTTTCTGATTTTTTGTCAAAGCAAGATATTCCTGCCTGTATAATGAAGGACAGAAAATACTGTTAAAATTTAAGTATGGTATAATACTTTTTGTTTTGGTATAATTTAATAAGATATAAATTCTTTATTCTTCTTTTTCCAGCAAATTCTGCCCACCTGGGTGCAGAGACGTGGCAGGAGACATTTTTGGGAACGTGGCCAATGGCTACAGAGACGTGAGTAACTGTAGGCCTGGCGGACAGGGAATGCAGGGGTGCGTGAGGCTGCTCCCCCCAGTTCCTTACAGAGGAAAGCAAGATACGCGACTGCACAGACACACTATTCTCTCTTTTCTAGGTGAAATGAGATGGGAAAAGTGGAGAAACTGAAGATTTTCTCTGCACTCATTTGTATTTGTAGCATCCAGTTAGCACACTGCATATGAAGTGGAAAACACACTTTTCCAACACCTATGATTATTCCATTGTTAGTCAGCTTTCTGTGACTGTAACAAATACCAGAGATTAATACACTTTAAAGTGGGAAAAGATTTGCTGGACTCCTAGTTGTGAGGACTTTGACCCCAGTTAACTGGCCTGGTTGCAAGTCTCGGGCGGGCAGCTTCCCTCGGCTCCAGGGAAGCAAAGACAGAGAGGAGCTGGAGGATCCCACGTCCTCATTCCTGGGGCCTCCCCCACCCACAGCGGTGCCCTAGCTAGGGACCAAGCCTGTGACACATGGACACTGGATTTCAGGTCCATCTTAATCAGAGGCAATGGGTGTGCAGTTCTGTGTCAGGATTTGGTTCTGGAACCACCCACTGTTTCTGTAATGGAGTGAGGATGTGAATCTTCACATCCCAGAATGAGGACTGCCAGCCAGGGAATCCGTGTGCCTCCCAACACATGTTCCCCCCTCTGTGGCTCCCAGGTCTTTATGGCTAATGATTATGTACAGTGTTCCCAGGAAATCATTGTTCTAAACTAAGTGTCCTTTCTTAGATACAAAAATCCTTCCTTTATTTCTGTTTATAGGTATCTATCTTGGGAATCTGGTATTAGTTTTTTTAAATTTTACATCAGTATTTCAAACAGTTGGTTTTACAGCCTCGCCAATGGGAATTGGCTTGAGTTAGCAGGAACGTGGAAAGTATATGCACTAGTGGAATTGTTCTCAGACAGTGATGCTGGCCCTTTAGTGGCGCATACTAACTGCCTGTCTTGCACAGGCAGACGCTGTGGGAAAACCGGCAGTTCCTGCTGCATCTCCTAATGCTGCCCCAAGGCTTCAGTAGCACTCACTCATCACCTCTGCTCTCTGTGGCTCGGGGTCCCGCAAGGGTGTAACCAAGTGCACCGGGCTGGTCTGCTCAGGGCTCAGCTGGAGACGGAAATGCTTCTATGCTCACGGGTGTCAGTAGCCAGGGTTACTTCAGGGCCGTTGCACCAAAGCCCTCAGTTTCCTATGGGGTTTCTGCAGGAGCTGGGCCTTCAACATGGCCACTTGCTTCCTCAGAGCCAGCCAGGTAGTAAATCTCCCCGCCCAGGAGCCTCCCAGGAGAGGATTAGTCCTGTGAAATGGGGTCCTGGAGGGGCCCACAGCTCCTTCACCACATTCTGAGGCAGAAGGGAATTCTGTACCGGGGTAGGACTTCGGGTCCGGAGTGCGTCCCTTGGGGATGGGCTCACATAGCGGGGCTCCCCAAGGGCAGGATGACGGGGACTGGGGCAGCCTCTGAGACAGCTGGCATGGTCTTAACAGCTGTCAGAGAAAAGTGTTGCCTCATTCTGTGTGGCTCCAAAAGGCAAGACACAGAGGCAGCAGGATGTGAGTGACAGGAAGCCGGTCTGGCTTGTCACCGTCTGCCCTCAACCCCCAGGGACCCAGAGGCCTTGGCATCCCACAGAGCCGGCTCCAGCCCCAGGATTGAGTCACCACAGCCGCCTGTGTCCCCCACCACCAGAGCCAGCTGAGCAGGGACACTGAACTGGCACCCCCAAGCAGGCCTGGCTGCTGGGCCTTGGATTGTACCAGAGGAGGAGGCTGTGGGGTGCGATCGCATCACCCTCTGAGGCCTCGGCTAGATCTGCTGTGCCTCTTGCTGTCCTTTGACTGCTGTCACCATTTGGTGTGGATGCCTGCGAAACCTCCACGTTACCAGGTCCAGCAGTGTCTGGGAGGCTCACCTTCACCAACAGGATCCAGCAGGCGCCGTGGGCAAACCAAGCCAGAGGACCCTGGTCCAGCCCTTCCTCCCAAGCGAGACCGCCTGCTCCTGGCAGGCGTGCAGTGCGTGGTGGGCTGTGGTGGGCAAGGGCGGCTGAGGAGGCGTCACTGTCCTGCGTGGTGACTGTAGGGCCATGGTCCTGCCTGCCACAGCGAGAAGCAAGCCTCTGGGTCCTCACGGGCAGGGACTGCACAGGCAGGGACCTCCAGGAGCACCGCCGTGGGGCTGTCAGAAACAGTTGCATTGTCACAAGCGCCAGCTGTGTCCTGGATGCACCCTCAGGTGAGCTCTGAACGGTGCTGCTCTGTGTTCCAGACCTCCCTGCTCTGCAAAGCCGCTGTCCACGCAGGAGTGATCGCGGACGAGCTGGGCGGCCGCATCCACGTGCTGCAGCACCGAGGGCTGAGCCGCTACGAAGGAGGCCTGGCCAACG
This sequence comes from Dasyprocta punctata, assembly GCA_004363535.1. Taxonomy (NCBI): domain Eukaryota; kingdom Metazoa; phylum Chordata; class Mammalia; order Rodentia; family Dasyproctidae; genus Dasyprocta; species Dasyprocta punctata. The sequence goes on from RJWM01020224.1 coordinate 21,064, forward strand.
GCGTGCTGTCCAGGGAGTGAGTACCGCACTTGCCTTGGCCCCATGCTCCTCATGAACAAGTCTGCGGCTCTGAAAGGACAGCAGGGCTGGTGCCACGCTGCTGTCAGCCTGGACACTTGAGCGCTGGCCAGCACCAGGGTCTTGCCGGGCGGCACCCACCTGGAGCCTCAGGGCAAAGAGTAAGCGTGTGTGCTTGTAGGCGCTTTGGTGGCAGAAAAGGGAGGCTTGTTCTCTGTTGGTTTTATAATTTCAGTAAAGTCCTGGCAATCTCCCATCTTCCCTAAGATACTGAAAAAGACAGCTTTGCTAACGTTGCTTACTTCTTGGTCTGGTGTCATCTTGTCACTTTGCTCACAACCAGAAAGCAGACTGGGTGCTGCAAACATCTCAGCCCAGGCTTTCCACACATCCAGACTCCCGAAGTAGAAAGCTCCAGTACAGAGCTTTAGGGCCGGGTGCAGGCCACGCATAGGGCCTAGTGCAGGCCAAGTGGTGCAGACGCTCATTCACGCGTGTGAATGGCAGGGAAGGAAGTCCCCAGGATGGGTAGTCCCCAGGATGGCAGCAAAGCCACTCAGCCCTCAGTCTCTGTTGTACTCTGTGGTCCTGGAAATGTCTTCCTGGATCTTGACTCTGTTTTTTTGGTTTCCACATGGTTTTGGTCCCAAGGGTAAGCATGGTGGGGGGAGGGGAGGAAGAGAGAGAGACACACAGACAGACAGACAGACAGATAGACAGATAAGGGACCATGGGCATTCTGAGATCCAATAGTGGGAAAAAGGACTGTGTGTTATATCACCTACCAGTAAGTATGACCATCTCCCCAGCCCCACTGTTTGCCCTCAGCCCCTCCTGGTTACGTGTTACTGTTCTAGTCTTGCAGTGGGTTATGAACTGCCTTATCTGGTGAGAGCCACATTGTGGGTGATAGATAGGTTCTCAGGGAGCCAGGTAACCTTAATTGTCAGCTGGACTGGATTCAAAGACTCCTGAAGAGGTGGTTGGGTCATGGGGGTGTTGCATGAATTGTGGGTTAATCCACTCATGTTTACAGCCAGATGTGTGGTTAGGACATGGTTGCTGGGTGCTCTGAAGGGTCTTCTGTGCTGGTGCTCCACCCTGCTGTTTCCCGCCCCCATGAGTTGCGCAGCTGTGTTCCACAAGCCTATCTACTATGATGTTCCCACTGGAGCCAGTGTGCCAGGGACTGATCCCTCTGAAACTGTGAACAGAATAAAAACTTCTCCTGTAAGTTGAGGATGTCAGGTACTTTGTCCAACAACAGGAAAGCTGACTAATATGATGAGTTAGCACAAATTCGGTGGCCCAGTGTCCTTCTGAGAAAGTTATACAATAATTTTTCTCTTCCCTCTTCTACTTTTTTGCTTAAATTCTGCATTATAGTTTAGCAACACCACAGGTCAAGCAGAGCTCCTGCTACTACTGATGGTGTTATTTTTATCGGGCTTCCCAAAGCCTGGGTTCAGGATCGGGCGTGTTGGCCCAGGCGCCCAGGGGAAGGGTTGGGAAGCAGGGACTGCAGCTGAGGAGGAGCAGTCCAGGCCACCGTGCGGGCAGGAATGATGGCTGAGGGGTCCTGCAGGTGTCGAGGCACAAGGAGGGCGCCGGAGAGGATCTGGGGTGGCAGAGCAGAAAGGGCAGAGCTCTGCCAGCAGTGTGGTCCCTGTGTGGGTAATGCTGAGGGCACTGCAGTCGCACGTTCATGGTGAGGCACGAGTGCTGAGTGCAAGCCATGGGGACCGTCCACGAGGGGCAGGCACATGCTGCACACCTGACACACACATACACTCACCAAGTGTGTCCTCTGCCTACCGCCACTTCCTGTTTGCTGTTTTCTTTTGGGTAGGATTCTTAGCTGTGAGAGGACACAAAGTGGTCTTTGGTTTGGTTTTGGTTTTAGTTTTTTGAGACAGGGTCTCACTGTGTAGTTCAGGCTGGCCTCCAAACTTACAGTGATCCTCTTGCCTCAGCCTTCTGAGTGCTAGAATTACAGGCATGCGCTACCACACTCTTTTTTTTTTTTTTTTTTTTTTTTTGCGGCACCAGGGATTGAACTCACAACCTCGCGCCTGCCAAGGCAGGCGTTTAAGGCACTGAGCCAACGCTACCACACTCTTTCATTTATTTTCTTTTTACTTTCTTTCTTTCTTTCTTCCCATGGGTGGGGACTGAACTTATGGCAAACATTCTACCACTCAAGGGCCTCTTCAGGCCTTTTTAATTTGGAGACAGAGTCTAAATTACCAGGCTGGTTTTGAATTTGTGATCCTTTCCTCTTGGCCACCCCAGAGGCCTTCTGGGATTACAGAAGTGGGCCACCCTGCCTTCCCGTGCTCCTTACCTATTACCTGAGCACTCAAACATAAATTAATCAGTTAGTGCCAGACTTGAAGATTTAACAGCTTAGGAACAGGATGTCTTCATAAACTAAAGTCCTAAGTGAATAAAGATCACATGCACACACTCACATCTGCTTTTCACACATGCATTTGTCTCCAGCTCTGGAGAACATTATCGCTGTCATCTGGGTGTGTGACAGAAGTGGTCCCTCTCGAGGCTGTGCAAGTCCCGTGGCTTCTCCTCTCGCTGCCGGCAGGGCCGCAGGCAGGACCAGGCTCTGGACCACACTGGCGGTGCTGCTGACTCCAGGCGGCTTTTGCCATCACCCTCTTGTCTCCCCGTCTACATCTGCATGCTTGTGCAAGACAGTGAGGTAGTAAGAGAGACTGTACTGCCCGGTTTTCATTATTTTTGAAGGAAAATCATGAAAGTGAGTGGATGAAGGTAGACTTTATTCTCTCAGTTACTTCTGTATCAGTGAGACTCATCGGTAATGGGACACTAAGTTTCCAGGGTGGGAAGTGTGTGAATCTAAACCACAGGTGAGGTGAGGACAGCTTTGCTGGGCGGCAGTTACCGGCTCTGCCTGCCTGGGTGTCCTGCTGGGCGTGGGTGTCCTGTGCTCCTCCTCCGCGGCCACTCGTGGTCCACCCCACAGGGTCCCCGGCATAGGGAGTGCTGCTTCCACCTGCTGGTCACAGCAGCTGAACCTGTGTCCCGCAGTGCAGACCAGGGACCCAGGGCGCGGGTCAGCGCAGAGTGCAGTGGGCAGGACAGGCACAGGAAGGGACGGCAACCTGTGCCCAGCTTCCTGCTGTCCTCCTCCTCGTGGCTGCCCAGGGGTGGCTGCTTAGAGCCTGCCCTCCCAGGGGCTCCTGCCCTGGGGCTGCTCTCCCAGAGCATCTGGGAGGAGTGGACAGACAGACGGGGCAGGCATCTGCAGCTGCTGTGGCCTCTGCTCCTGCGGATGCTCCTGGGTCAGCACGAAAGCTGGCAATGGAGCCTTCGCTGTCCGCGGCAGGGGTCGCAGGCTGTCACTGTCTCAGCGGGAAGGGGGGCAATGCGTCAGGGGTCTCTTGGGCCGGGAACTCAGATCCCAGGCAACCAGGTGCGGAGACACTTCAGATAGCGGGGGATTCATCAGGCAGTGGCTTCCTCAGGCCGCAGCGGCTCCTGCCAGACCAGGCTCGTTCACCCATGGGAGGTGACAAGTGTGGCTGTTGGTGCTATGCTGAGCAAGCTCCTGGTCGTGCAGTCCCTGTGTCAGTAGATGAGGAATGAAAGGGAAGACCTCGCCCGTGCCTCTGCAGAGAGCTTCTGCCCTCGATTCTTGAACAGATTCTTCAGGGCTCCTTGTGGAGTTCACGTGTGAGAATGAGCTCTGTAAGATCATGTCTCCGTCTCTGTCTCTGTCTCTTCATTGCCCCCAAACAGCAGATAATCCAGGGGAAAACAATAAATCCAGTCCTCTCAGACGGAGACACCGGGCAGTTGCAACCACCTTTCTGGGTTTCCCTTCGTATCTGTGCAGTGACGGGTCCCAGGGTTCCCAAGCCCCTGCCATCTCCATGCTTCTCACCTCGGTGAGGGCAGAGGTGGCCTGGGGAACCTGCTCCCCACAGGGGGAGACCAGAGCAGGCGCCCCAGGGTGTGGGTACAGTGAGGAGAGGGCTGTGGCGGAGGCCTAGAGGCTGCACCTCCTCCTCTCCCAGGCCCTTGCTTGTGGCTGTGCGTGGCAGTGCAGGTGACAGCTGGCAGGGGACTCCAGGCCGGGACCCTCTCTGCCTGCCCTGCAGCCTCAGACCTGGGATTTCCATTTGCTCCTGGGACCGCGTCTCTGCAGTTTGTTCCTTGGGCCGCGTCTCTAAGGTTCTTTCCCTCCCTGGGTGGTGGATAAAACTGAACAGGAGGCGGAGCCTGGGCCTGTGAGCCTGGTTTGAGTCCTGGCCCCCACACCGGCACGCCGTGGTTGGGCTGGGCCAGCGCTCACTCCTCCTGCTGTCTTTGTCTTTGCAGTGGCTCCCTGTCTGGAAAGCGGCTCCTGTTCACCTCCGATGGTAAGGAGCCTGCTTTCCTTAAGGGTGTGGTGCTTGAAGACTCTTCTGTGGAAGCTATTTCTGCAAACTCCAAGGATTATTATAATTAGACCTTTCCTCAGGTCACCAGGCACCAAATCTTTTGACTTAAAAATATACAAGACAATAAGCCTCAGTAGCATTGAACAGAAAATGTCTTTCTGTACAAAAGGTGATAGAAAACTATGGTGTCTGTTTAAATTTAAATTCAATAAATGTAAGCTGGGCTTGGTACCAGACCCATGCCCATGATCTCATCACTCAGGAGGTTGAGGCAGGAAGATGGTTGTGAGTTCAAGGCCAGCCTGGGGTACTCTGCCTCAACCCCACCCCCCAGTGTATTATAGCAAAGACACATTGCCTTGAATCCTTCTCAGAACTGTCCCCTTGCTCCAAACTCACCTCTGCCCTCATGCTTGCCACATTCTGAAGCAGTTCTGGAGACATCTTTCCAGAGTGTCTTTATAAGATATGATTAAAAATATGGTGAATGTGGCTGCCGAGTACCACCCAATGGAAAGGCGGTGTGTGAAAACAAGACACTGTGTCCTCATCCACCTTATTCCCTGGATCTTGCACTGTGTGACTTCTAGCTCTTCTCCAAAGTCAAAGTGACCGTGAGAGGAACACGTTTTGAATCCATTCAAGACATCGAGGCAGTCACACCAGTGGGACTAAACATTGAGGAAAGAAGACTCCAGAGCTGCTGCAGAAAGTGGCAAAAAAAATGGGATGAGGGCGCTGAAAGTCAAGCAAAGGAGTTAGAGGGGAGTTTATGGAATGTGTCTCTATAAAAACTTCTTAAAGATTTAAACATTCATTGTATTTTTCAATCACACCTCGTATTATTGTGTCCTCTCTCAAACTTGTGCCAAAAAGAATGAAAAAGGAAGGGACATTTAGGATAAAGTTCTCATGTTCAAATTTAAGAGAAATTTTTTAGGTATTACCATTTGATTTGTGGTTATCTTGAATAAGATTACTGAATGAGATCAATAAAGACCCTATAAAAGATTCGGTAAAAATAAAGGCTTTCCAGTTTTTCCATCGTGAGATATATTATGTGGAAATATTTTCCTCATCATAAAATGAAACATTTTAAGTGAAACAGTATGGATATGTCTTCTTTGCCCAGGGAGAGAGGTGTAGTCTTTATTTACTACTCACTCCCACATTACCTGGGACACTGGCCAAGTTAGGATCCTGAGGTGATGTCAACAGAGTGTCTGCATAGCCTCTCTCCTCACCACACTGAGGATTGCACCCAGGACCTTTGCACTGAGCTGTATCCCCAGCTTTATCATATCATCATCATCATCATTATTAATTTTGAGACAGTGTCTCACCAAATTGCCCATGCCAGCTCAAACTTAAGATCCCCCTGCTTCAGCCTCCCAGAGTGCTGGAACTGTAGGTGCAGGTCCCCACGCCTGACTCAGTCTCCTCATGTGCAGCCTGGTTGTGCCTGCTTTTCTAAGTCACAGACAGTGAGCACCCTCTGCAACTCTTTAACTTAAGTAAGAATCATTTCAATCCTTTAACACCAACTGCGCTGGGTTGAAATTAGGTCAGTTTAGGAAGTTAGCAAAGAAAATGTACAGTGGAGACAGATGCCGGAGACAAGGCAGGGAGCCTGGGCTCTCATGACACTCAGGGCCAGTTCCCACCGCCGCAGTGCAGTCCAGTCTGGCGCCCATGCAGTGCTTCACCATGGCCACTATGCGATGGCTCTGAATCGGGACGAGGTCAGCCGGCCAAACCTCCCACGAAAGACCGAGAGCTCGCGGCTCCGCTGCGTCCCTGCCCAGCCCATTTTCCTGCCCTTTGTTTTAGACTGCAGCGGAGCCCTGAGCCCGGACCCCCGTGTGCAGTTCCGGGCATCTTCCTCCTGGCAGGGCGTTAGCGAAACCGGACAGCCCACTCCCTGGTCTCCCGGCCGAGCCCGACTGCAGGACCGAGGTCCGTCGTGGGCTGCAGGAGACAGTGGCAGCCATGCGCAGCAACAGTGGCTGGAGATAGACTTGGGGGAAGAAAAGAAAATAACAGGTACTTTGACAAGGGCCCAAGCTCTCACATGCGCACAGTGACTGGCGACTCACTGGCATCAGCCCCTGGGTCCCCAAGTCCTTAACATCTTTCAAAGATGTCGTAGGGCTGCAGCTCGTCGCCATGTAAAAGGGCCTGGGCCAGGTCGAAGCGCAAGTGTGGGGCCGGTCCTGAGCGGGGCGGCTGCAGGGCACACTGAGGCTTCACAGGAGAAGAAGAGAAGAAACCTGAACTATAGTTCACATTATGTATAGCTACTTCCAGAACTAACCACTCAGCAATGTTTTCTCACAAGGAATTACGACCACAGGATCCACACAGCCACACTTCAACTTCTACGTTAAGAGTTTTGTGGTGAACTTCAGAAACAGCTCTGGGTGGAGGACCTATAAAGGGATCGTAGACCCCGAAGAGAAGGTAAGAGCAGCTCTGAGCGAGAGCTGAGTGGCCTGCAGGTCCTCGGGTCTCTGTGCCTCTGCTCACCAGAATGTGAACCATGTCAACATGTCCTCCTGCCTGTGATCCCAGCACTCTGGGAGGCTGAGGCAGGAGGATGGCAAGTTAGAGGCTTAGTGAGACCCTGGCTCAGAGTAAAAACTATTTAGAAAGGGCTCATGCCAAAGCCCTGAATCCAACCCCCAGTACCTCACACAAAAAAACCACAAAGCACAGAATTTTAGAGATCTTTGGAGATGCCTGTATTCCTCGGGCAGTGGGAGTGCTGGCTCACAGGGTGGGTCCCTGCGCCCCAAGTCGCAGATGTGGGGCGCGGATGCTGCCCACGGGGGCTGCAGCTGGGGAGGCAGTGCTGCTGACCAGAGAGAGGTCACCGCCGAGTGAGGCGACAGGGCAGAGTGGCAGCGCCCCAAGATCACTTGGTTCCTTGCACATCCAGTAGCACAAGTGCCTTGGCTGGGGTCCCGTGAGGCAGGCCCAACCCCGTGGCAGCCCTCGGGAGCCCTGCCCACCGCCCGCCCACCTGCAGGTGTTCCAGGGCAACGCCAACTGCCGGGACCCGGTGCGCAACAACTTCATCCCACCCCTCGTGGCCAGATACGTGCGGGTCCTGCCCCGCGCCTGGCACCAGCGGGCTGCGCTGAAGGTCGAGCTCCTGGGCTGCCGCGTCATGCAAGGTGGGGCCCCGCTTGTGGGAGAGCCCTGGGTCCCGGTCCAGTCCCCTCCTTACACAGCATCATGTGATACAGCCCTTCCGGTGTCCCCGTCCTCTCAGGCGATGAATCAACTGAATGGCAAGAAGCAAGTCCAGACACCGGGCTTTCAACCGAGGGAGAGGAGCCACCTACCGAACCCAACCTGGTGCCTGAGGAGGAGGGACCCCCCGCCCGAGCAGGTGCTGGGGCTTGGCTTCCTGGGGGTACCAGCACCCTCCTAGCCAGCAGGCACATCAGGACAGCCTGTCGTGTACATGCTGGGGGAGCTGGTCTGGAGGTGTCTGCACGTGTGTGACATGCCACCTGTCCACGCTACTCGGGGTGACACTTCAAGGTGACAGAGGTCAGAAACAGACTTATGTATCATTCGGAGACTGGGGAGGTATTCTGTGGAAAAGAAAATAGCACATCCACATAATCCAATACCCCACAGACATAAGAAAGGATGTCTTTGGTAATACAGGAGATGTACTGGCACCTTAAACAGGAAATTGTAGACCAGTCTAGATAGCCATTTGTATAATGGGGAGTGAAGGGTGAACACACATATTCTAGGATCTTTAAAGACATCGAGAAGTAGAATTTGGGTTCTTGTGGAGAACTGGAGAGGTAGGAGGGAGATATTCCATTCCATGCCTTGTTATATTTGGAATTTTCAACTTGTAAATGTAAAATCTATTCAAGGAATGAACATTAAAAGTATATTTTGAGAATATAAAATTAGAATTTTAGAAAATTTTGAAAAATTATACAAATAAGAAAATAAACAACAGCCATTTGTCAGCATCAATAGATGATCACTGTATCCTGGTGTAATCAGTCACCTGTTTGCATTTCCGCCGGGAGGACACAGTGGGAGCAAAACCAGCAGTGCTCTGTGGACTTGTCATTAAACTGTGCATCACAAGCACTTTGCACTCTGCTTACACAGCTGAAGAGGACAGTGGTTAATACCTTTTTGGTGCCTGCCATGTCCTTACCCCATCACTCAGTTGGGTTTTAAGGGTTAGATGTGCTCATCATCACCCTCATAAGTGACCCCGTCCCTTCCATGAGGGTGGCTCCCTCTGAGCCCCGGTCCTCCTCTTCATGAACTACGTGTTTCCACCCTGATCAGCCTTTGGTGTCCCTCCCTGATGGTTTCCACACTCGGCTGCTTTGGCGCCGTTGAGATGACTCTGTTCTTTAAAGCATCCATTCTGACGTGGGGACTTTGAAACGGACCAAGAAGCACTCTCAGAGTAAATGTTAGTCCTGAGAACTAAAACTGCCTGTGGCAGAGGAACACACACACTTCATTTTCCCACAGGTTAGCCAGGGTTTTGCGCCCTCTTCTCTGACCTTCCAGGATGAGAAGGTGCTCAGTCTTTATTTCTTGTCCCTGTGTTGTAAACAGCTGAAGACTTCTCAAACCTCCGTTAAGTTCTGAGTTGCGCACTCCTCTTGCCATGGCATAGGATGTAACGCAGCGGCTTTTGCTCTTCCAGGACTGAGCGTGACCACCGTGGCCATCCTGCTGGTCCTCCTCGGAATCCTCCTGCTGGCTGCAGTGGGGGCCTTTGCAGCCTTCAGAAGGTAGGTGACTTCGGCTGTTAGATTTCCTGATTACATAAGCAATCATCAACCCAAGAAGCTTACTTTTCACACACTTGTGTAGAAAAGGAGTGTGTCTTTCAAGAAAAACACTGGTTTACATTTTTTTAAACAGTGGTATAGAAGCCAGGCATGGTGGTGCACGCCTTTAATCCCAGCACTCGGGAGGCTGAGGTAGGAGAAGCATTGTGAGTTCAAGGCCGGCTTGGGCTACAACGCGAGCTCAAGGCTGGCCTGAGCTACATAGTGCGACCCTGCCTCAAAAAACTAGGGCTGGGAGTTTGGCTCAGCGGCTTAAGCGCCTGCCCTGGCAGGCGTGAGGTTGTGAGTTCGATCCCCGGTGCCGCAAAAAAAAAAAAAAAAAAAAAAAAAAAAAGGTGGTATAGAAACTACTCACTATTATCTTAAAAGCAATTCTTACCACTTAGAAACCAACGTAGGCTCAACCACAGAGCACTGCTTCCAGGAGCCAAAGTGACCTCTGATGCAGCCCTTCCCTGCCACGGCAGGGACAGCTTAGACCAAGTGTCTGACTCAAGTGAGCGAGGGGACACAGTCCCTTTCCGGTGACAGCATGAGTACTTCAGCCGGGTGGTCCTCTGAGCAGCCTGAGCTTGGAGATTGAGTGTAGAAGGAGGCGGTGCAGGCAGGGCCCATGGGCACGAGGGAGCCCGGGAGGCGGTGCGATGAGGCAGCTGTGCTTTCCCACGGCAGCCAGCACGTCCTGCTAAAGAACACCCGCGACCTTGGTCTTGAGTGAGGTCAGTACATGCATCTCTACAGCTTCCTAATCACAGGGCGGCACCATCCCCTCTAGACCCGGCAGCGGCCCTGCAGGGTGGGCGCTGCCACGATCCCCGTGTCACACGTCACGTATCATACGTGCCATGCGTGTCATCAGGGGCGGGCAGCCCAGCTGGCTCAGCACTCAGGAGCACTTCCATCTTGACAGGAAGAAGGAGGCGGAAAATCTCTACGCATCTCCGGAGACTCGGAAAACAGGTTGGTCCGGGCATTGGCCAGGGCGTCACCCTGTCTCTGAGGGAGGGGCAGAGGGGCAAAGGAAGCCACCGCACCGCGTCCTGGGGACACTGGCGCAGGGTGTGCCAGCCCTGTGTGGCCGCTGCTCCCACAGGCCACACCTGGGATGAAGTGTGATTTACACACTAACCACAGCAGATCAGCAGCCTTGACAATAAAATAGAACAGCTAAAGCAGCTGCTAAGGTACAGTTGCCAGCGTAGCTGCTCCTGTGTTTTGGCGCTACCATTGAGTAAAGCGGGGTGGCCCCAGGTCTAGCCACCAGGGTGCGTGGGACTACGTGCGAGTGGGGACACCTGTGAAAGGATGAGTCTCTCCCCTGGCTTCTCCTGGCAGCAGTTCAGAACACATGATCCTCTGCTTGGGATTTTACGCGTGATGCTTTTAGATCGTGGTTGACCCGAGACCTTTGCTTTTTGGAGAGTGGGCGGGCGCAGGAGGAGAGCCTGCAGCCCGTAAGTTAGCGCGTCCCAAGGGCACAAGCTGCTGCTCCCGCCTGCACCGTACTCGGAGGAGGCTGTGGTCGCGCGTCACCAAGGAGAAGCTGTCCAGCCTTCTTGGGTATCCTCGGGCCTCACCCAGACTGGCGACTGCGCCCGGCGCTTCCCAGGACTCAGAGGCTCGAGGCCGCGCACTGTCCCTCCATCACCAGCGCCGGGGCCCTGCGCCTCGTGAGCGCTTCCCCGGGTGACCCGGGACCCAGCAGGTCCACAAGGCGCAGCCCACGGCCAGGCACGCGGGCACCGAGCGTTGTGCTCGCTGGCCCAGCCACAGCCCGGAGGGGGCGCGGCGGGGCCACCCTGGGTGCTCACTCGCTGCGCTCTGCTGATCCCAGGTTGCTGGAAGCAGCTCAAGCACCCGCCTGTGAGACCTCCTTCGGCTGAGTTTACCATCAGCTACGAAAACGACGACGAGGACACAGACGCCCAGAAGCGTGACCTCCTGGCCAGCGCCCTGGAGTGTAAGCGCACCCTCGGGCGCTGTGGCAGGGGCGGCGGGCGGGAGGGATCCTCGCCCGTGTTTCGCCCTGCTCCTCCCCCACGGTGCCGACCTGTCCCGCTGGGTGGGGGCCGCAGTCTCCCCGGGCGCCCCGTGATGCCCCCCTGCTTGCAGGTTACCAGACGCCCCTGGACGCCCTTGCCACGGACTCGGCCGCTAGGACTGGATCCACCTTCCGGCCCACGGAAGCGCATGAGTACGCGCTGCCGCTGGCGCGCGCCCGGCCCGAATACGCCACGCCCATCACCCCGCCCCCCGCGGGCGGCCCCGCCCCCGGCTATCGTGTGCCCGCGCCTGCGCGCCCCGCTCCCGAAGACCCGGGCTACGACTGGCCGCGAGCGGGGAGCGCGGACGGGGGCGCGCGTGGGGCGCCGCCTGCCGTGAGCCGGACCACCGACCCCTGGGCTGGATGAGCAACACCTTCGATGGCGTGTCCACTCCACGCGTGACGCTGAGCTGCCACGGGTGCACCGTGCGATCTGTTGGCAGCCATGTTTCTGTCTCGGGCATGGAAGCGGCTCGAGCTCGCACTGAGACTCAGGCCTTGCAGGGTGCCGCGAGGATGCGGCTGGTACGCTTGTGAACACTGCCTGCCCTAAGACGAGTCCCCACCATGGGGACCGGAACCCCGCCCTCGGCGAAGCCCCCGCAAGCCTGGAAGGCGCTTGGGGGCCGGGCCCTGGCGACGTGGACTGCCCGCCCGGCCACGCGGCTCAGCACTGACACGCGAGACTGCGGGCGGCCCGGCGGGGTCTGTGTCCGCGTCCGCCTGAGACGCGCTGCGCGGGTAGAGACCGAGGCCGAGCCTCACCGAGCTCTGCTCCCGAGGCGGTGGAGAAACGCGACCCGGGGCCCCGGACTCGGTTCTGGAGTCGCCAGGACCTCGCGGCCCGCGGTCGGGAGTCGTGAGAGGTCCCTTCTTAACAAAAGCGGAACTTGCGAGTTTTGTTCTGTAATGAAAGTATGGGCCCGGAAGGCCTCGCCACAAGCGTCTTTCGCACGGGTCCGCGCGGCTAGCGGGCTCCGAGGTTGCTGCGTCCCAGAGGCGGGCGGCGGCGTCTTGCCAGGCTGTGCTCCCGGTGCCTTAGACCCTGGCGGTCCTGACTGTAAGTAGCCATTTCCACCGACCCCTCCCCGTCTCAGGGGTGGGGAAGAAGCCTCGCTAGGTGACGGCTGGGTCCCCCACTTCGGTGTCCCGAGGTGTCGCAGGGGCATCAGACAGCCCGAGCCTGTGTTGCTGGAAAGACGCTCCCCAGCTGCTAGGCCAGCATCACCACACAGAGCCAATCAGGAAAGTGCTACTTCGAACCAATCAGTAGCTTGCATTCTCAGTCCCTCATTTGCATGTGAGCACGACCAATCAAAAAACATGGTTCCTGCTCATTTGCATGTAATGAAGCCCACAGGGCTTCACCGTGGGACGGTTCACACTGTGATGCCGTGGGTGACCGGGACGGCTAACCCACGTGTGATTATGGGGATTTTGGATATGCAGGGTCTTTCCTTTATCCCCAGGGGTCCCGTGCACCTTTCTGGCTGCTGGCTGGCATTCTGCAGAGTGCCCTTCGTTTCTGCCTTTAATAAATGCACACTTCCGTCGCCTTTCCTTGTCCGTTCTTTGTTAGGGCCACCGAGGACTAGAAAGAAGCTCCACGGAGCCTCCCTCTGCACCGGGAGGGCCCGGGGCTTCTCCCCCAGTGCACGCCGACTTGGGGGCGCTGGCTTCAGGCCCGGTCTTCACGCTGGGCCACTTTGTGAGTGCGGCGATTTTCCCAAACTCATCAGACGCGGATCCGCTTCCTGGGCTGCAGGCGAAGAGAGCCGGCTGGGCAGCCAGTGATCCTCCACAGACGGAAGGTGGCACTGTGGAAGGGGCTCGGGCGCGGACACGCGTGTTGGGCCCAGACGCTCATGTGCCGCAAAATGGGCGAGACTTTTCGGTCGGTGACACAAGCCGGAGCCAATGATTAGCACCCATCGGGGCCCACGGAGCTGACCCACCCGCCCGGAGAACACGCAGGCAGGTTCGCAGACTTCCATCGTGGAAAAAGGATCTTCAGGATGCATCAGCAGAGGCGCACAAAGGGTTTATTGTGTAGAAATTAGTGCATGCTCAACGGCAGAGCAAAGGTGCTCAGATAAATGAGACACGCTGCAGATCGGAACTGCGACTGTATGTGTTCTGGTGATAGAAATCTGTGGAATTTGTCATGTTAGGTCTTGGTTTGGAGGCAGAGGGGTGGTGCATCCACAGAAAGATAGTAATCACCTCATAGGAGAAAGCCTATTCCACAGGTGAGAAGTGAAAAAGGACGTCTGAGGGGGAAAAAATGGTCAAACCTATTGCCCGTTTGGATGAGGAAAAAAATTTTAAACTGGGCTCAGGTCCCAAAGCTGCAGTTTTTATTTTTAAAATTATGATTTTCCTCATCTCTTGTCTATGTCAGTGGTCTATCTTCCGGGACCTGCTTCAAGCCAAGCAGGGGCACTGATCCTGGCGAGCCAGGGCCTGCCAGTCTTATCTCCACTCCTCCAAAAGAGACAAAGGAATACCTGGTTGTGTGGTCCACAGAACCAACATTTTTTGATAGTGTGAAAAACAGGGCAAGGGCAGATGAGACAGTAGTCCACCAAGACAATGGATCAGGTAGCATAAAAGTATCACAGCTAGAAAAATAAGAACTTTTTCCCCACCAGAGCTGTTCCAGAGAACCAAACTACTAGCCAGTCATTGAAGCTTAAGGCACAGTCTAACCATTACTGACTGGAAATGTAGGTCTGGTCATGCAGAAGCCACATTTGTAGAGGAATATACACAGCCTGACTTGATAGCAGCATAGGCTCCACTTCCTGCTGCTGTTAGAATATGGAGAGCCATTCGGTTCTATAGAGTGGCTTTTCTCATCGTTTTTACTTAAAAAGTTAGTAACAAAATATGTTCTGCAATATCATTCAGGCCCTTTCGTGTTCAGTAAGAGGTTGAGTATGCTACGTTATGCCTTCAGGTCTTGTCTGATGAATGAAACGAAGAATAAATGATTGTGCCAGTGAAAAACTAATCTGGCTCACCAGTGCCACAAGACTGGGCAGTTGGCTGGTTGTCTGCCAGCACCTTGTGTCCATGGAGACCCTCACACACGTCTTTCTAGCCACCCTGAAGGTAACCAAGGCTATAGGTTTGTTCCACAGAACCCTGTACCATTTGGGGGTTGTCATCTCATCCCAGTTCTTGCTTTCCAAACAGAAACCATCAACTCCTCTTAACACAACGTGACCAGAGCTTTGTACACAACCCCACTCCATATTTTGGTGGAACTGCTCCATGTTTCCTAAGTATGGTTCTTCTGTTCCCAACGAAGGGATGCTGGCTGGCTGAGTTACCAACAGTGGACGCCAGCCAGATACTGCACAGACCTAAGAACACTCATTTCAAGTAAGAGGTTATCATTCATCGTGGGAGTTTGAGTCTGGGCAGATCGAGATTTCTGTATTGCTACATCTATGTATTAATTATAGCTAAAGAAAAAATTCTTCCCATGGCCTGTTTCATGAAAAGCCTCATTTATTGGCCACTGGGAGGTAGATCTGGTAGCAAGCTTCAAGATCACTGTCGTACTCTGTAACTGTTCTATAAATTTTGAAATTAGTCATCTCCTTGTAGAGGAGATACCCACCAAGGTTGCTCAGATGCACTAGAAGTCAACAATCGTCCTTGAGCCCAGCATGCATCTTTGTTAATGTTTCTGGCATATCACTGGGCCCAGTCAAGGAAAACATTAGTTCTTACACTGGAGACTGGTATAAAGGTTAAGAAAAAATAAATTGTCCAACTTTGATGTTTAGCAAACATATTATGTTTGTGAGAGGAGACATGGTTAAGCAGAATAAACCTATCTAATGTATTCTCTTTTTTTCTTTTCTTTTTTTTGCGGCACCAGGGATCGAACTCACAACCTTGCACCTGCCAGGGCAGGCACTTAGCCACTGAGCCAAACTCCCAGCCCTGACTTTTTCAGGCAGGGTCGTACTATGTAGCTCAGGCCGGCCTTGCACTCGAGTTGTAGCCCAAGCTGGCCTCGAACTCACAACGCTCCTCCTACCTCAGCCTCCCAAGTGCTGGGATTAAAGGCGTGCGCCACCACGCCCGGCTTATCTAATGTATTCTGAACCGGTCTTCTTACTCTTCTTGAATAGTATCCACAAGTCCTCCAAAAGCTCGCAGAAGAGGTATTTGTATCCCTTGCATGGGGGCATCTGGGCGAATGCCAGCTGCCACTCTTCTCCAGCAGGGGCACCTCGCCTTTGCGCTGGGTTACACAGAGGTGGAGGCTAAACTTTTTCTCCTGCATTGTTGCACAGGCACAGGCAAAAACCCTTTGTGACTTCCTGAATCGTAGATTTGAAGCCCACCCCCACTCCAAGCATGACTGACCAACGTCAGTGCTTCCCTCCCTAAATACATAAACCATGCATCTTTTTTTCCACTGATCAGCCTGGGGTTACAGAACTTTGTCATCTTCCTCTTTAATCCACTAGCATCCTCTGCTGGTTTATATCCTCGCTGCCTTGCCCACTTCCTCAGATCACAGGGAAGTTCCCTTCTGGTGTCTTCTGCAGCCATACTACCTCTAGGAGGGAATGAATCTCAGGTCTATTCTTAATTGGGGAATTTTTCTGTTGAGAGTCCCCTCTCTCCATGTGGCCACATGAGCAGGAAGGACTAAGAAAGCATATCTGGAGTCAGTATAAATGTTAACTTGCTTGCTTTTCCCTACTGTAAGGCCTGGATAAGGGTGATAATTTAGTTGAGTTGAGGTGTTTGAAGGAAGTGGCTTTGTCTCACTAAATTTTTGGAGGTTAACGATTGCACAGTAATTGCATAGTAGCTACTCAATTAACAGCTTTCATGAATGAACCAGTCTGCACTGAGGCTGTCTTAGGGCTGACCTTTAAGACCAGGCCTGCTAGAGTAAACCTGCTTTATGGTTTCCATGCAGGAGTGAAGCAGGCTGCCCCCTCCTAAGATAGGAAGTAAGACTGCTGGATTAGAATCCTGGCTCACCTTGGAAATAAACTCTTGAGATTCTAACAGGTGAGCTTGATATTTAGATTGTCACTGCCCACTTAGTCACTGGTGTCCTTTCATTTCAAGAATACTTTGGACTTTATGGGG